>JAJOOO010008410.1:0-15512 GCA_029582685.1 Solanum piurae | reverse complement strand
AATTTTAAATGTCCATTTTATATTATCAAGAGAGTCACATATCAGGATTTCAAGCTATGAAAACAAAGTAACCTTTTTATATGAATTTGATTTAGTAGTCTTTAAATGTCAGAAACTTAACAATTGATTAAATAATTATTTAAAATTAATGAATTAAAATAAAATTGCATATTGTATAATTATGATTAATAAGTTTTAAAAATTATTTATATAAATCATATATTTGAAGTTCATTAATTAACTTAATATAAATAGGTATCCAGTGGCCAAAATATAGGTGAGGCAAAAATCTTTTGAGGCATTTTGATCATCTGTCAATGTAAGGATAGCATCATCTTCCCCAACACCAATGTTGCTTCCTTTCTGCAACTTCCATCCCATAAACCCTTCTAAAACCCTCTTAAACCCCTCACCATCACATCCCCTCTTCTCTATTACACCTTCTCTTTCTCTAAAACCCTTCTTTCCTCGTAATTCCCTTCCTGTTTTCGCCACATCCCCTGATACTGAAGCTTTACCGGAATCCGCCATCCGAAGAATTGCCGACAAGCTACGCAGTCTTGGATTTGTTGAAGAATCCAAGAATCAAGAAACCCAAGAAAATGCTTTGAGTTCTAATCCCACTGCTAACTCACCCGGTCAAATCTTTGTTCCTTTGCCTACGCAACTACCCAAGTACCGCGTGGGTCACACGCTTGACACCAGTTGGAGTACGCCCGAAAACCCAGTACCGCAGCCTGGTTTAGGGAACTCTATACAGAAGTTTCATGAACTGAGGGATGAGTTCTTGAAGGAGAAAGAGAAAGAGAGGTTGAAGAATAAGGAATATAAGAAAGAGAGAGCGCCTAGTTTGGCGGAGCTAACTTTGCCAGCTGAGGAATTGAGGAGGCTGAGGACAGTTGGGATTGCGCTCAGGAAAAAGTTAAAGATTGGAAAGGCTGGGATTACTGAGGGGATTGTGAATGGTATTCATGAAAGATGGAGGCGTATCGAGCTCGTTAAAATTACTTGTGAGGACATATGTAGGTTGAATATGAAGAGGACTCATGAGTTGTTAGAGGTTAATACTTACACCCCAATACTCAATTGTCATAGTTTTAAGAAATTGAAACTGCATTCTTGGGTTTGTGTTTATTGGATGAACTCATTTGAGACTTTTCCAAGATTTTCATGTGTAGGTTAATGTAAAGAAAATAATTTTAACAGCTTCACTTTGGCAATTTCTTAGCCCTCTGTGTTGCATATTTAATTAAAGAAAGTGAGTTAATTTGCATAAGAGGACATGGATACCAGAAGAATGTATGCAGGTGGTTTACTGATCCTTGTATACCTATGGTTGTTTGCCTTGCACTTTTCTATATCATTAATTCTGAGTATATGAATTTACGTTTCCTTTGGATGTCTCAGATATGTTATGCTCCATATGACTTGAGTTACTTATCAAGAATTATAATGGTTTGGTTTTTAACCGTATTGCTTTTTCATAGGTAGAATTCATAACTCGTAAGTTAGTTTTAATGTGCAGTACACCTCTGCCATAATTCTTATCATTACTTTGGCTTATTTAAATATTCACAGAAGAAAACTGGAGGTCTTGTTATCTGGAGATCTGGAAGTAATATAATTTTGTATCGAGGAGCTGATTACAAGTATCCTTATTTCTCTGAAAATAGCTTCGAGAATAACAGTGCACAAGATGCTACCCCGGACTTGTTCATGGGTACGGAAGAGCATATGACTAACTCATCTGGCACAGATGCGGTAAAACCTGATGCATCGGACAGAAAATCTCCTCCACGTGTAATCCAGGGTATAGGTTCTCCAGACAGAGTCCGATTTGAATTGCCTGGAGAGGCAGAACATACTGAAGAAGCAGACAAGTTGCTGGAAGGACTTGGCCCTCGCTTTACCGATTGGTGGGGTTGTGAGCCACTGCCTATCGATGCAGATCTTTTGCCAGCTATAGTCCCTGGGTACAAGAGACCTTTCCGTCTACTTCCTTATGGAGTAAAACCTAAATTGACAAATGATGAAATGACAACACTGAGGAGACTTGGTCGACCTTTCCCTTGCCATTTTGTATTAGGTAAGTTTAATCTGATTTCAGACTGTTATTTAACTAGAAAACACTTGTTATACTTGCTCGTGTATTTTTGTCAGGGAGAAACAGAAAACTCCAAGGATTGGCTGCTGCAATTGTGAAGCTTTGGGAGAAATGTGAAATTGCAAAAGTTGCCGTCAAAAGAGGAGTTCAGAACACTAACAGTGAACTGATGGCGGAAGAGCTTAAGGTTTGTGAAATTAGTTTAGTCCCTTGATGAAATAATTTTGTTTTTATGCAACACTTTGGTCTTTTCTAGAAACTGATTATACATTGTAAAACTTATCCTATTGTGTTTCACATAAAAGTAAACTTTGCAGTGGCTGACTGGAGGAACCTTGCTCTCGAGGGATAGGGAATTTATTGTCTTCTACCGAGGGAAGGACTTCTTACCCTCTGCAGTCTCTTCAGCAATAGAAGAACGGAGAAAGCAAGTTTTTGAAGAGGAAAAACGGAATGGTTTTAATTCATCAGTAGCAAATGCTAAGGAAAGGAAACAATCCACTGCGGGAAGTGTTTCTGATGATGGACATGCACGCAGAAATAACCAGAAAGGTGTCCAAGAAAAAAAGAAACTTACTTCCATGGAAGCTGCTATCAAGAGAACTGCAGATAAATTAACCACTGTATGTATTCATAATGGTTGCGTCTGTCCATTTGCAGATTCTAATATTTATTTTTGAATGTTTTATGTTGAAATGCCAGGCATTGGAAAAGAAAACCGAGGCAGAGAAGCTCCTTCTGGAGCTTGAGGAGGATGAGGTGCCACAACAATCTGATATGGATAAAGAGGGAATAACTGAAGAAGAAAGATTCATGTTGAGGAAGATTGGCTTGAGAATGAAGCCTTTCTTACTTCTTGGTGAGTACCTCTGTACTGCAAGCCTATTTCTTTTGCCAACAAATTTATGGAAGTTGACTCATGTATTTCTCTGCTCATGCTCAGGTAGGCGGGGAGTCTTTGATGGAACAGTCGAGAACATGCACCTTCATTGGAAGTATAGGGAATTGGTAAAGGTAATAACCGGGAGGAAAACCATTGAAGAGGTCCACCAAATAGCTAGGATGTTAGAGGCAGAGAGTGGGGGAATACTAGTTGCTGTTGAGCGAGTTAATAAGGGTCATGCGATCATTGTGTACCGAGGAAAGAACTATGAAAGGCCTGCTTCATTGAGGCCTCAGACTCTTCTAAGTAAAAGAGAAGCAATGAAGCGCTCTATAGAGGCTCAGCGACGTCAGGTAATGTTCTAGTAGTTAAGGTGCCAGTAAATGCTTCTAGAAGTTTCCAGATATAATACCTCTTTATTTTAGTAATTGACTTTGGCATGGTTTTAAAATTTGAAGTAGATTTGATCCCTTTATCAACTATACTTTTCTCTCCTTCCATTCAAAATCTAACATTCTGATTCTTTTGTTAATCTCAAAAAAAAATAAATCAAACGGTCTGATTTACCCGCTTAAATATCATTGCAGCTATACATCTCACTTTCTACTAAAAGACTATAAGAAGAGTTTTAGAATTGAAATGTAACTTATCCCAGCCAATTTCAGAGTTAGAATGCATAGAAAGAAACCAACTTTACTCGAAAAAAGGAAAATCTCCAAATGAAACTTTCCTCATGTGGTCTGAAGAATAACCAACTTTGTCACTCAGTATCAAAATCGTATTATTTTATGTGATCCACTTTTGTTCGTGGTAGTACGTCGAGCCATTTAAACGTCTAGGCATAAACGTGGGGGTTTTGGTTAAAAAGGAATCATGGTAAGTTTAGCTGTGAAAGAATCCAACATCTAGCCCATCTTTTTATGGACTCCATTGGAAATTCTTGCACAGCCCAAGTGCGACAACCATATAACTCAACACCGTCTTGCATGTGTAACCTGATTCGGGTGCAATGATAGACTTACAAAGGTTATCTCTAGTACCATGTGAAAGAATTTGAGCTTTCAGCCCATAATCGTATGGTCATGCTTAGACTTTGGAGTAATCCAAGACCTCAATAAACCACTTTGGAAGCCTTTAACCAGTCTAGACATTTAACTAGTAATCCAAGACCTCGATAAACCACTTTGAAAGCCTTTAACCAATCTAGACATTTAACCACGTAACTCAACAGAAGGAATAGCTTATGTGTTGGTACTTTGATGTTTTTTTATTAATGAAGGCAACTTCCATTTGCTATGTATCTGTTTCTAATTCTTGTTGTCGCAACTAGTTAAATTTGCTGGCACTTGTTTGTAGAGATGTTTTTCCTTCTATTATTATCACTGTACCTTTACCATCGAAAAAAATAGAAAGGAAAATAACGAAAAAGTATCAATGTATTTCTGCAACACATTTGAGTTGAGGTGCAGGTGAACCATTTTGTATGACAGTCTGTAAGCTTCTCTACCCTTGTGAGGTTTTTTATTTCTATAGATTTCCATTTTTCTCCTCTTCTTTTCACTTGTCTTTCTTTCTGATGCTTCTGCCAAAACTCTTCCACTGCTCATCTTTCTTTTACTTTGTTTTCTGATGCAGTCGTTGAAATTACATGTCTTAAAGCTTACACAAAATATAGAGGCTTTGCAGTCACGGT
This sequence comes from Solanum piurae, assembly GCA_029582685.1. Lineage (NCBI taxonomy): Eukaryota > Viridiplantae > Streptophyta > Magnoliopsida > Solanales > Solanaceae > Solanum > Solanum piurae. The sequence continues at coordinate 10,832 of JAJOOO010008410.1, read as the reverse complement.
TGGTGTGTTATCTTACCCTATTGGAGTTGCTTTGATTTTTGTGTTCCAGTTACTAGCTCATTTCTGAATTATATTGAAATGTTGCACGATTTGCTTTGATTCAGGCCAAAAATGAAGAGATGGTTCATATTCAGTCCCCGGATATAGTTGATAGGCAGGTACCAGTGACGGGAATATCTGATGATGCAGGCGGAACTAATTACCAGTCTAGTTTAGCAAGTCCTACTGAGGTGAAAATTAATCCATTTACTGTACACTATATTCTGTTACTGTTGAAGGAACAATTTATGTTTCCCGTTGCTTCTCATATCTTTGATGCTTGTTGGATTCGAGATCCTTTATCAGCTATATATAAGATACAAGCTATAGTGTCACCTTCAGAAGTCTTTCAGATACCCCAAGAGGCACAAACAACTTGCCTTCAAGTCGTAGGCATTTCTTTATGCTTTCATTAAGTTTATTAGGACAACATGTGTAGTTAATACCTATGTTTAAGAGATGGATGGATCTGGAGTTAAGACGGATTGTGGACATATAACCACCCGCATTCTTATTTTCACGTATGAAAACTTGGTTGTAGAATCCTGTGTCATTGTCTTCTTTAGTCATCATAATTAATGATAAGTCAACATAGCTGTCCACATGACCCAAATATGTAGTTTAAGGAATTTACTGTTCGTAACCTTTTCTATCTGTCATAGGTGTTCCTGCTACCTAGCCACATGCTATCATTGTAAAAACAATCCTTGTAGAATCAAACATTTTTAGATGAGTACTGAGCAATATGGAAAAAAAGCGCTATGCCTATTATGAAATATGTTCAAAATGCTTGATATCAATCAATGGTTAAATGTTTCATCTGTATGTGGTCCTCACATTCTCCGTAGTATCATTTCTTGCACCTTTTATTCTTTTGCAGTGTGTATTGATAGAGAGAAGCTTATTTAGCTTTTATACTCAGGATTCTGGGGATGCTGCAGAAGACACTGACCCCAGTTCTCAGAAAGAATTATCAAGTGATTCCTCAGACACCGACCACAATTCTCAGCAAGAATTTCCAATTGATCCTTTTTTCCAATATGAGGGCAAGGTTGAGGCTGTGGGTGATACAATTCAACCTCAGCATCAATCTATTTCATCAATCAAAGAGTCGAAAAGTATGTTCAATGTGAATGTGGATCAAAAAACATTTGGGAGTGCAGTGAGTGAATCTGTTTCTAAGTCTTCCAGGGTAAACTTCGTTTTCTCTTCACAATTATTACACTCTATTTCTTTTCCATCACAAGGTTAATGGTAAAAAAATTGGATGCTTTTCTCGTTGATTCTAGGGAGAAGTTAAGATCCACTTTTCTGAGACCAGAAGTTTCAACAAACCTCGGGAAGTTGACAATAAAAAGGAGGTGTCTCAACTTCCTTCTGTAAAACCTCAACAAGTACTTAGATCCACCCGGAGTAGGTCCGAAGGGATGCCTACCAGAAAAGTACAGCTTTCCAACAGGGAGAGGCTGCTTCTCAGAAAACAAGCCCTCAAGATGAAGAAGCAACCAGTGCTTGCTGTTGGTAATGAGAACCTCTTTTATTTTCTCTGTATTCCTCCTACCGTGGTGTAGTCTGTTGTATAGAGTTGCAAAGCATTAACCTTTTGCCAACCGTGGGGAGTTTCCATCTTAAGCGAGATGACACTGCAAGCTTTAGCTTTCACTGAGTTGGATATCACTCAAATCCTCAATTGTTTTGAGATTTGGTTTTGGGATATTAGAATATTTCACTTGTGGTGGACCTGATGGTAAACTGGGACGCATTTAGTTTTAGTTTTCACCTTGAAAGAGCAGGAGAAATTTATTTGATGCGATTGGGAATTCCGCATTTTCTGCGTTTCATGCTGCTGATCTTTCTTTCCCGTAAGCAGTCTTGGCGACTCCTGACCTTAAACTTTGTCTTCCTCTGCACCTTTATATCAGGGAGGAGCAATATTGTTACTGGAGTTGCAAAAAATATCAAAGAACACTTCAAGAAGTATCCTCTTGCGATTGTGAATGTCAAAGGAAGGGCAAAAGGGACTTCAGTTAGGGAGGTGGTTTTTAAGCTGGAGGTTTGTTTATTGGCTATTTAAGTTGCTCGTTTAATTTGGCACTACCCCCATATTTACTGAAAGCCTATCTTTTGACATCTATCTGCAGCAAGCTACAGGTGCTGTTCTTGTTTCTCAAGAGCCAAGCAAAGTCATATTGTATAGAGGTTGGGGACCAGGTGGAGAGCGTGCTGCTTCTAATGGAAATGACACCAGAAATTCGAGAAACAACAGAGAGCACAAGGAACTGATGTCAATATCTCCTGAGCTTATATCAGCAATCAGACTTGAATGTGGCTTGCAGTCCAACCATGATATGGAGGTTGCTTCATAGGCAACAAGAAGTTGTCAACTGGTTTTGTCAGGGTCAAAGCCTTGAGCTCTCGTCTAACAACCCTTTCGTGCCCCCAATGATGGTCTCTGAATTGTCTTTGCATGCATCTGACAATTGATTTCCTGGTGTGGAGTTGGAATCTAAATTGTGCATCACCTCTCCAATACAAATGAAAGGGAATCGGCTCCCACCGAGCTTCTCTCCTTGCAGAATTTCAGTAACTGGAATAAGTTCCACATGATAATTCCTATCTCATGGTCATTGTGCATCAGCTGGAGAGATTCTGGGATGAAACCTATAACTGTATGTCAGTTAAGTGGCGCTGCTAATTTAATTGTTTTCGAACAAGCTCCATCTTTATTTGGTTTCAGATAGGCGCTATCAGTTCTCAATTATCCCTAGTTGCTGACCTATATTTTATGTAAATAGAAGTTTCAAAAGAACACATCTGTTACCATGTCATCTATTTAATTTTCCCTAGTAATATAAAAACAGAGATGTCGCACATTGCACATGATCCTTTAGATTACATACTGGTGTAAGATTAGTTATGTTCATGACAAAACAAGTATGTAAACAACTAAATTCACCAAAATCTTAATATATGACATTGTCTTTAGCAAATTCTTTTTAATAAACATTAGATATTCAAATATTAAATAGAACGCAATTATTTTTCATATCAAATTTTAAAAATAATACATTTATAATGTGTTGGTCAAAATTCTTTTAGTTGAACCTCACCCGCAAAGTGAGAGATAATAGAGTTGTCAGCTTCATATACAACGAAGCAACCGATCTAAAACCTCGGTGGAGTAATTCACAGCATTCCCTACCGTCGTAAAGTCAAATCGAACCGACGAACTAAATCAAACCGGAAAAAAAACCGATTTATGGTTTGGTTTGGTTGGTTTGGAGGTTGAAAAAAAAATCGACCATTCTTGGTTTGGTTTGGTATTAAAAGAAAAAAAGTCAAACTGAACCCAAACCAAACCGACAATATATATATATATATACAAAAAATATTATTTATAATCTACTTGAGATATATTTTTAGTTAGTTTATAGTTTTCAATGTTTATATATTTTATTTCAAATTTGGGCTTGTAAAATTTTACAATATATATATATATATAATTTTATTTTATTTATAGATAAAAAATATTATTTATAATCTACTTTGTTAATATATTTTTAATTAGTTTATAGTTTTCAATGTTTATATATTTTATTTCAAATTTGGGCTTGTAAAAGTTTTTATTTTGTATTAAGATCCAAAGTTAAGATTATATTGTTATAGTTTTTCAAATTTACTTTGTAAATATTTTGTTTTGTATTCAGTTTGCCTCTAGCCTTTAATCTTATTAATTTAACATAATGAACATTGATGTTTCAAAAAAAATATTTTGTACTCATGTGAATTTTACCGTCTTTTTAAAAATTTCTATTAATTTAACATTTTTTTAAGTTTAGCTTATCACACAGGTAAGTGAAAATATATTTGATCTCTTTTTTAAATACCGTATAGTTATAAAAAACCGACTAAAACCAAAACCGAAAACACCGACTTTATGTGGTTTGATTTGGTTTTTAGATTTAATAAACCGACATAATTGGTTTAGATTTTTTTTAATAAAAAACCAAACCAAACCGATCTATATACACCCCTACCTGACGTATTTGATCATTTCTCAAAGATGTGACATTTAAGTGGGAGTAAGAGCGTAAGACTATGACAGATAATATGCCTCAGCAACAAAGGAATTTCGAGGCCAAAAGTACAAAAGCTGTTAATGGGGAAGATTGGAATTGCCAAAGTGTAGCTCTTATTTAACGCAACACGACAAATATTAAAGCATCTTTCAACTATCAAAGCCATGGCAATGATAATGTATGGAAACATTAAGACATTAGATGTACCAGCTCTGAAACATAAATTATCCATTGGGCCAACAATGTAACAATAGTTTTACACAAGTTTGACAATAAAAAGCGGCTGGATATAGGGAAGCTCTGCGTCCTGCTTTCCCCTCCCACATTCATACTTTTGGTACTTCTCAAAATTTATTCCATGGTATCAAACAGCAAACTGAAAAGCAGAGACATGAAACAATTATGAAATAGCCATGCCATGACACGTACAAGTAATTTAATTATTCAGAATCTAAAGTATGAAAATCAATATTTGAGGGACATGACCAATGGGGAAGGCAGGGGTGGTGGGGAGGAATCGATCTATTATAGCATTGTACCAACAATGATCAGAGTGGTGAAGTATGTACGCTTCAAGATTAGACATCAGTGCTTAAATTTGTCAAAGGCAGATTTGGTTACAGAGACTCTGTGTAGCAATTCAATATGATGACTATTGACAAGTATATTTAACTTCATACATGAAGATGGAGCATGCAAAATGTTGAAGATCGCAGAGCTGTTTAGATCATTTTGCTATATTCAATTAGATAATAACTACAGGCACATCTTTCAAGCTTTTTTTCATTAATTTCTTAATTTTTGGAGAGGCGTGTCCCTCAATTTCAGTGATCAAAGAACACATCCCCATGCACAGGGTTGTCATGCAACATCCACTAAAGTCGCCAGTGTTATGACTGTTCCTGCTGCTCTTTTTCTTTTTTTTTGTTTCTCCTATATTGGTCAAAAGAAGAGTTGCTTTCTCTGGGTTGGGAAGGAAATTTTGGTAATTCTTTGTTATGACAGAAATAATTGAAGTTGCATTGGTCTAGCGAGAGGTCAGTAGTACTACAAAAGGGCAGGAGATAAAGTTCCTGAGAGGTGTACCTTGGGCTTGGAGTATTTTGTATATGTTACTATGATCTTTGATAATCCAAACAATAAGAGCATCAAAAAAGACCCATTATCCCAACAAAAAAAGGGAACTAGATATAAAGAATTTGGAAACCAATTTCACTTTATTAAAGTTTACAGCATGCAACGAATAAATTTTTTTAGATGAATGTTTTATTAAGATGATGATCCATGGTTACTATCAAGTATCAACACTACAATGTAAATGTAACAAAAGTTTAAGAACCAACCTTATAAAAAAATCAAGCAGCAGCCGCCTGTTGTAGCTCCCTCTCTGCATGCTCCCTGATCCTCCTTTCTAGCTCTGGTCTAAAGTGCCTAATAAGACCCTGCACTGGCCAAGCAGCAGCGTCACCCAAGGCACAAATGGTATGCCCTTCAATCTGTTTTGTCACCTCTTGGAGCATGTCAATCTCTTCCAACTTTGCATTGCCAACCTTCATTCTTTCCATGATCATCCAAAGCCACCCTGTGCCTTCCCTACATGGTGTACATTGACCACAGCTCTCGTGCTTATAGAAGTACGAGAGCCTTGCAATTGCATCTACAACATCAGTTGACTTGTCCATGACAATTACAGCAGCAGTCCCCAACCCTGACTGCACAGCTTTGAGTGCATCAAAATCCATAAGTACATCCTCACATATGTTCTTGGGAAGCAGTGGAACAGATGAACCTCCTGGTATAACAGCAAGCAAATTGTCCCATCCTCCACGAACACCACCACAGTGCCTCTCTATCAGCTCCTTCAATGAAATACTCATTTCCTCTTCAACTGTGCAGGGCTTGTTAACATGGCCTGAGATGCAAAACAGCTTTGTCCCGGCATTATTCTTCCGGCCAAAACTAGCAAACCACTCTGGACCACGCCTTAAGATGGTTGGTGAAACAGCTACTGTTTCAACATTTGTGACAGTTGTTGGACATCCATATAGTCCTGCATTAGCTGGAAATGGAGGCTTCAATCTTGGTTTGCCTTGTTTGCCCTCAAGGCTCTCCAGAAGAGCTGTCTCTTCACCACAAATATAGGCACCAGCACCAAAATGAATATATACGTCAAAATCATAACCAGATCCACAAGCATTTTTCCCCAACAATCCAGCTTCATAGGCTTCTTGTCTAGCCTTTTGAAGGCTCTTCCTTTCATTCACATACTCTCCCCTGATATAAATATAAGCAGCTCTAGCCCTCATCCCCACTCCTGCAATCAGACAGCCTTCCAACAACTTGTGTGGGTCATGCCGCATGATTTCCCTGTCTTTACAGGTTCCAGGTTCACTTTCATCAGCATTGACGACAAGATATGAAGGACGGCCATCTGTTGTCTTTGGCATGAAGGACCATTTGAGACCAGATGGAAAACCAGCACCACCACGTCCTCGAAGACCAGATTTCTTCATTTCATTCACGATCCAGTCAGAACCCTTGATGACAAGATCTTTTGTTCTGTACCAATCTCCTCGCTTCATGGCACCTTTAAGGTAAGGGTCATGCACTCCGTAGAGATTTGTGAAAATACGATCCTCATCTTTAAGGCCACCAAAGTGAGTCCTCTCGGGAGGTGGGGGTGGGGGAGTAGGTTGGGGAGTGCTAGCAGTTGATGCAGCCTGAGTGCTAAATAACCTACCATATAGGCCCCATCTTTCACTAGAACGTTGAGCTAATGCAGTCCGTTGCAGAGAAAGAAGGCCCTTTATAGGTGCCTGTTAGAAGAACATGCCACACATCAGTAATTTTAGCCTCATAAGAGGCGAGATTGAGCAAGCATAATTACAAAGGTAAAAGATTGTATTGTACTGCACTAAGCGATGGGTCTATACATCATGATTGCAAAATACTCAGTTTCAACTGTTCTAGGAGATCATCCACAACCCACCTCTTTTCCAGGCTTTAGATGGGGTACACTTTGCTAAACTCAGCGAAGCAGAGTTGATTGAATGGAAACATAAGATCAAGAGAGTAATAGTAACATCTCCAAAATTATTCCGAAAATAGATTGTTAATACCTGATGCTAAGGGAATTGCACAAAAGGGGAAGAAACAAAAAGTATATCCTCCTTTTGATGTGTATGTGTCCGTGTCCTGGGGTGGGGGAGGGGAAGGGAGGAAACTCTGATGCAAGACATCTTCCACTAACTGTTTTCAAAGTTTAGGTACTAATTTAATTTTCATCTACCTCTCTAAAATAATTACATTAGCCTTCCGAAGTAATAGAGTAAAAAACTTTTCTTTTCCCTGAAAAAAAGAAGCTTACCTTGAAAGGGCTTAATTCCAAGTACAGCGGAAGACTACGTAAACTTCTTATTAATCTATATACATATAACTCATTCTAAACTACAAAGTTAAAAACACACACAAACAAAGAAAATAAGCTACGGATATATGAATAAAAGAGTTCTGATAAGGAAGTTAGGTTCAAAATATGAACTTGCATAAACTCTAACACACCCAAATCTCAAAAAATAACCCAAAAATTTTCAACGAAAGCAGATCAATGAAGAAACAGCTCTCCTTAATAACTCATCCAGGCATCAAATAAGATCAAAAGCAATACCCACATGTGCTAGCCAAATATAATTTAGGGTTCCTCACCATTCTTCTTTATAGGAATAAAATGGCCATTCGATCAGTTAGAATTTAACCTTAAGCTACATCTCTGAAACTATAAATTTGCAACAAAAATCCTCTGAAGAATACCAAAAAAGTAATAAACGAACATACCAAGGACGCATCAAAATGCACCTAACGCATATTTTCACAACAAATTTTCATTTGGACTTAGGTGACGCAAAAAAGTACAGAACGATACAGATCAGAGAGAGGGACTTACCATGAATATTGAAGCAGAAATGTGTTGAATCGATGAAATTCAGCTGATTCTCCAGCAGGTTAGGGTGAGATTGAAGCTCTATCTTTCTCAAAAAAAGAAGAAAAAAAAGGGAGAAGCTGTTGCGATTTGTGAATCATGACAGTCCACGTAGTGGGCTTGATGGGTAGGAAATAACATGATGGGCCTTGGTGTTCAGGAAATGTCGTAATGGGCCTTAGTGAATTTTTACAAAAGTTAAAGATACTTATCGTCCGGTCATTAATTTACTATAATCGAAATATACACAACATGTACCGCAGTAATATACATATTGTGTAAAAGTATGTACGGTATAGTATCTATATATATATATGGAGTATATAAAAAAAAAATACTACATCAGCTCCTTAAACTTGTTAGATTATCCTATTTAAACCTTCAAACTAAGTCATGTTTAGAGTAATTGTAGTATTGCTCACGTAGTTTTTTGTCCTTCAATTTCTGTTATTATTTATTGTTTCTTGTACTTTAACTATCTTATTATTTTTTTTTATAGTTATGCATTGTCATGTTACTATTTATTATTGTTCTATTACTTCTTCTTTTTCGTGGACTACATTGAATTGAAGGTCTAACATAAATAATCTCTATATTTCTGAGGAGGGGTAAAATTTATGTACTTCACAAATTTCACTTTTTAGAGAATTATATATATACTTCCCTTTTTTATACACATGATTTACCCAAATATTAAATTTTGTCCCTATTTTGAAAGTTGTATATATATAATCCTTAAAAAATTACTCTTTTAGACAATGTTAGATTTTGGATCAAATGTCTGCACATATATTACTCTTTTTAAAATGTTGAAAACCAAAAATTAAACACCACAAATTTAAAGACCAAGAAATAAACGTCATCCCAAAATAAAGGCTAATGCGAATGACTCCTCAATACACACACATGTGTGTGAAAACATTTGATAATAAATTGTTCTAAATGCAATAACAACAACAATAATAAGAGTGGTGTGTATGTAATTTTATTTCTACGGTAAGAAGGTAAGATGTTGTTTCTGATATAAACTCGACTAAGATAAAACATATAAAAAAATAAAATATATATTAACAAAAAATAAAATAAGGAACAACATATAATACTACAACCAATGCAGAGAAAACAACAAATAGTAATAGAACCGAAAAATAGGATATTAGAATAGTAATTATAACAGTACTATTCTAAACAAGAGACATAAAATTAAATCATACATGTGCTTATTAGAATCAATCCTTGTTCAATACTAGATTCTCTTGATTTCTCATCCGGAACCACATTAGAGTCCGACTAAATTTGAATTTATGCTAGAAAGTCCCACATTAGGGGTAAAACGTTCCCTAATAAAGATGACTCCATACCCAACGGAACTCGAACGCGAGACCTCTTGATTAAGAATGAAGGAGTACTTACTAGATTGACTCTTGGCCTAGGTGAAGGTATCTCAAGGGCCTAATACTTTCTACAAGATATAGCAAAACACTATACGGATCCGTGATACATTGTTGTTCATAATTCCCATGTATCTCAACTTTTCTCCATTCTTTTAATCCAATGTCATATAAGAACATGTGCAAAGTTTTAGTATCTGGAATCCATACAATCTCTCCTTTATGATTTGTTGTAAATAAAGATGTCGTTGTTGACAATGATGGTAGCTCAATTATATGCTTTACCCATGCTCTGTTTGACTAGTACCATTGAGAATATACACACAAATTTTACTGAAGCCTTCATCAACATCATCCTTGTCATTTACAACTAGTGCAACTTGTCCCTTTATTTCTACTATTGTATTCATCATCCCCGGTAGTACTAATACTCTTTCATCAGGGAACATATCGTTCTAATTAACTTTTCTCTAACAATACTAATGACAACAATATTAGGTCTAAATCGATTTTCACAATAAAAACTCCGTCGATACAAACATAGTTATTTGTAGTACAAATATTGGGCATCCACCCGCCGGATATATCCCTCCACGACTTGTCCAATCCAATGATGAAAATCAAGTATTTGATCCCATGTACTAACCTATTTTCAAAGAAAACCATGTACCCCATTAATACTTTATGTTTATTGGCGGTGGGATCAAAACCGAAGAGGTAACTACTAATTATTATTGATTGGGAAACTTTTTCAATATCTGCTACTTTAGGAAGAAAGACATGTTCTTTTATGAAAGGATTGCAAATAGCGACATCTCCATTGTAGTTCCATAGACAAAATATGCCGTTGATAGACGACGATTGCATATTGTGAAGAGTACGGAAACATGTCTCATCCAAATACCGGACGAGGCAATTAGCTAAATTTTCATCTTCCAGAGATAAATTATATATGACAATTTTTGGAGTATAGGTTACCCGATGTAGTAGAAATTGTGCGCCCGAACTTCTGTGATGTGCTTCAATGAATGAGGATTCCGATATAAGGGAATAAAAGTATTTCGAAACACACCTAAATCGCATTAGAGACTTGGCACAAATTCTTTTCAAAATTTCAAAGACAATCTCATTGGGAATGATCAAATTACCAATGCGACAGTAATCTTATTACCTTTCATTGTTATGTGGAAAGTGAGAGCAAACTTGTGAAATATATAAAGGTGTCTTTTGAGTTGGGGGTAGGTTTTGTATTTTATGTAGGATACTTAAATTACAATATGTCTAATGTATGTAAATAAAGTATAGCATAATTAGTATATACATTTAAAAAAAATTATTTTCATT
>JAJOOO010008409.1:0-15495 GCA_029582685.1 Solanum piurae | reverse complement strand
CGTTAACAACTCGAGACACTTCCTCTATCTCATCACTCAATGCCTCAACTTCAACATTGCTTTTCTTGAACAATAGAGCCTCGTTAACAACTCGAGACACTTCCTCTATCTCATCACTCAATGCCTCAACTTCAACATTTCTTTTCTTGAATAATAGAGCCTCGTTAACAACTCGAGACACTTCCTCTATCTCATCACTCAATGCCTCAACTTCAACATTGCTTTTCTTGAACAATAGAGCCTCGTTAACAACTCGAGACTCTTCCTCTATCTCATCACTCAATGCCTCAACTTCAACATTGCTTTCACTTTTCCTTTTTTCAACATCACAATCATTTAACTCTCTAACTAACTCATTTTTACACTTTCTTTTACCCTTATCACCCTCAAAATCAACAACATTTTCTACCTCATCAGTATCAAAAACCCCAATTGAGAAGAGTAGCTCATTAATTCCATCTCTTCTTAATTTAAACTCTTTTGGGTGATCAATGGCTGCTACTCTTAAAGCAGATTCAATTACGTAAAAAATGTTCAAGTTTGATGACCTAAAATAGGCTCTCCATTGCCTAAGTTCCCCAGACATCTTTTTCATGATTGTGAATCAAGAACCTTTCTAAACAACAACCCCAAGCTAAAAATATTAACTATCTATAACACCCAGAGAGTAAAAATTCAATCTTTATTATACCCAAAAACTAAAAATTGAATTTTTGACTAAAAACATTAACTATCTATAACATCCAAAGAGTTAAAAGTTCAATCTTTATCCAATTTTTACACTACCCAGAGACTAAAAATTGGATTTCTGATAAAAAGATTTAACTATCAATAACACCCAGAGAGTAAAAAATCAATCTTTATCCTATTTTGACACTACCCAAAAACTAAAAATGGAATTTTTGATAACCTGATTAACTATCCATAACACCCAAAGACTAAAAGTTCAATTTTTATCCTATTTTGACACTACCCAGGAACTAAAAATTGGATTTTTTGATAAAAAAGATCAGCTATTTAACACCCAAATAGTAAAAAGTCCATCTTTATCTAATTTTGATACTATCCAAAAACTTAAATTTTAATTTTTGATGGAAAAAAGTTTGACTATGTATCTCAAGTTCTTATCTAAATTTAATGTTAGTTACAAAATTAATTACAATAATCAGTGACTTGATTGTTCTACTATATGTGGAAAAACTTCATAAATGTAAATTTTGGAATGTATATCTCAAGTTCTCAACTGAATTTTAGCCTTTTAGGCCTATTCATTTATGTTTGGTGTAATTTGACAAATATTGTTTTGACTAATGTATTATTACAACAATCACACACACAAGGAAACAAATTAAAGGTCCATTGTGTATAATGTCACAACTAACTAAGAGCCTGTTTGAATTGAGTTTAAAAAAAAGTAACTTTTAAGTCAAAAATAAAAAGTCAAACTGAAATGATAAGTCAAAAAATAAAAAATAGGATGAGACCTACTTTTGGTTTTTGACTTATTTTAAGTCATTTTAAACTTATTTAAAGTCATCTTTACCTTGTCAAACACTTCCTAACTTATTTTTATATTTGCCAAACAATTTCAAAAGTCAAAACTGACTTTCAAGTAAGTTTGACCAACTTTTAAGTCAATCCAAACACCCTCTAAGCCTATAAAAATATAATTCATCTAACTTATTAAATTTGAACGGACTATTGATTTGTTTACTTATTAGCTTAGTTTATTTAGCCTGTAAAAATTGGGTCGATATATAGCCCAAATTAACCAATAAAAAATCTTGTTAAAGTTTTTTTAAAAAGATATTTATTTTATTTTATGTGTTAAATATAGCAATAAAGAAATGAATAGTTTTTAGCTGCTAAAACACGTAAAAGAATAAATAAAGCAATTAAAATTTAGTAAAAATTGAGCGAGTTAGGTTGTGACCCTCATTTTAGCGCAAATATTTGGGCGGATCAACAATATACTATTTATTAACTTGATCTATTTTGATTCGTTCAAATACAATACAACTCACTCATTTGATACCTATGATTACTCTAACTCATAATTGACAATTGCAATATAGTAGTAGTAGTTATTGTCCTTTGTAGATGAAAAATATACACACATTACTAATTGAGTAAACTACTCATATTTGAGTAAAAAATAATACCAACGCTCTAATATGTGGATTTGCCAAAATATGACCAACTTGAAAACTTCTAATTATATATGGATCAATCAAGCATCTTATACCTTTCTAATTAAAAGTGTCACTTTTTAAGAGGAAAAAAAAAACAATCCACTCGATGTCGTATATCCGCTTTGATGCCTCGACTAATTTAGAAACACTTCCCATTAGGACTTTTTTCAATCTTTGGGCTCTAATAAAAGCCTTGTTTGATTGGCCCAAAGGATGTAAGTCCAATCACTCAATGACCCAATCTATAGATAAAGCAAAGTTTGAGAATCAAACAATGAATGAAATAAGCCCAATTCATACTTTTCTTGGCCCATTGTTTGGAGAGAAAGACCAAAAAGGATAAGAGAACAAGTTGTGTAGGAAAATAAAAGAGAAAGTAAGATACATAAGTGAATTAACGGTTAATCTTTATAGCTCAATTATTTGGTTATATGAATTTTCACCTTATTGGTGAGAGTTCAATTCCCACGTTGCAATCTCTTTTCCATTTTCCCTACTCCATTTTTTTTATATGAAAAAGAGCAAATTTACCGTTGAAGTTATGTATTCGATATAATTTAATAATTTTGACACAATTTCTTAATATGCATTAGCAACTCATTTAGAACCTAATAAACAGAAATGATCGTTGCCTTATGACCATTTTCTTCTTTTTATTTGGTCATCAATACGAAATAGGAGCAAATAAACATTTGTTTAATATGATGCTCAATCTTACCTAACTAAAATAACCTACTATAATCGATTAAATTAAACCGATGAAATTATAAATAAAGGTAAATAGATTTTCTTTAAAAAAATTCAGAACGTATAATACAAAATAAAATGAAAAATTAAAACATGAGGAAAGTGACAAATATCATTATATATGTTCGAGGAGTCAATTGACTACTCATAGACTTGGATTGTCTCTGATATTTTGGACATTTTTTTAACTGTTCAAGCAATTATTCTCTGTGACTTTTATGTCTTCTTATGATTCATTTTCTACATCCAAATAGAGTACATATATTATGAATATTGTCCCTCTCTTTGTTTTTTTGTTAAATAAAAAACAACTTATATTAACTCTTTTAATAGTATTAAAGTGTAAGAAACTTTGGTGTATTTTTGTTTATAAAGATTTAATTTCAATTCAAATTTATAAACAAGAAGATGTAAATACTTGCAACTTTAGTAAAGCTGCAAAAATCAAGAAACACAATAAAGAGAGTTGATGATCTTGTGGCTTTAAATTGAAGGACTCTTTTTTTCTTCTTAGAAAAAGAAGGAAGCACTCTATCTTGAAAAAAGGGAAATTTTTAAAATGTTGCTTGGACCACTCTTTTAGATATTTAGGCTCGTTATTTCAAGATAATGGTAGAATAAATTAAAATTGGATTGTTAAAATGAAAGATTATCACCTTATGTAATGCAATTCTGTAGAGTAAATATAAAAAGAGAAATCAGCAATATTATATGGTATTAGTAATTAATATAAAGTTAATATCAAACAATTCACAAGATGAGTATTGTAGAGATGTGATTGCTTAAATATATGTAATTACATAAAGCTAGATAAGATTAAAAATGATCGCATTCACTACAAGATGTAAATAGCTATATATAGCGATGCATCAGTTGAGCCTATTTGGCATACACATAAATATGCATAGATTTGTGGGTGTGGAAGTACAACTATAGTGTCTAGTAGTGTTAAAATTGGACAATATACATAGATCTATAAATTCTTGAATAAATTGCTTATTTAACTAAATATATAGGTATAGGACACATGCAATGAAAGGAAAAAAGATTTATATAGGTAATATATCTACTAGTTGAGAATATATTTTAGTCTTGTGGAAGTACAACTAAATATATGGCTAATCATGATTCACAACAATTTATTAAAAAATAATATTTTTTACCAATTTTTTTATTTTTTTTAAGCTATAAATTTGATATTTCTAATTAATAATTAACAAATCTTATTCCCATCATATATACTAGTTGTTGGATATATTATTATTACAAGGAAACCCCTCGACCAAGCTTATCTTTATCATGTGGTATTACAAAACTAGTAATGTGTTTATTTTAGACCCGTGAATTATAGAACTTATTTCGTTTGGATTATTTTTTATTTTTATATATACTATTAAATTAAATTATTTTTTGTGTAGCACAAATTTGTAATCCAAATGGCAATATCTTCCAAACTTTGACGCATTAATATACAATAGGCCAATAAAATAAATTGCAACCATAAGAGAAGAGTTCATAAAGACAATGAGCTGAGGGCCATATATATATATATACCACTTAAACATTGTGATGGTCGAGTAATAAATATTCATTCATCTTTGATTATAAATTTTAATTTTGATTTATGAATATAAAATCACTTCTGACAAAAAATGTAGTATAATTTACCTGTAATATGGGATATTTTTCAACGTAAAATCAAATTTAATGAAATTCTAAATAACTACTAGACAACGAATGAGAAGGAAATAGGGACCATAACTACTTATAATATATTATATAGCTATATAAGGGTCTACACAAAGTATTATTGGTACATGCATGGAGATATATATTGGACCTACCATGTGTTATGTTTTCTGGCAATTAGAGAAAAAACTTCCATGAATTTATTGAGAACTTTTTGAACATGAGCATCATACAATAGTCTTATTTTTGGGATATACGTAAAATATAAAAAAAGTCTATAGTAATAGTCCAAAACTAATTAATATAATCCTTGTCATAAAAAAAAAGTTTACAAACGTGTGTGTATATATATATATATATATATATGTCGATATGGAATTAAAAGTAAAATCGTGTTCTTATTTTTGGGGGTAAATCTAATAAATTTGATAAACTATTAACAATTTTTTTATTTTTCAAAGGCGAATTCATTAAGTTTGATCAATCATTAACGAGTATCGATTTGGAACAAAAAGTAAAATCTTATTTTTTTTATTTCTACAGGTGAGTTTATATATTAAATTAAAGCTAATCAATCATTAACGAGTAATTCTAATATATGCGAATTTAGTTAGAGAGATGCAAAAATAGTATGTCAAGATCTATTTTGGGGAGGGGGAGGCTATTGAATAACTCAAAAAAGCTCATTCTTGTTTACGAAAAGTAGAAGCATAAGCCAATAACAATTTCAATTCCACTTACATGTATTATGACAATTAATATAGGTCAGCATATTATCTGCATAAAACTTTACGTACGTTACTGATTATTAAAAATAGTTAATGTACGTTAAAATGAAAGAAGAAAATATGTCTCCATGTCTTATGGATAAATTAAACTACCCTAGCTACTTGACTGCTGATCAATCACCATCCTTTTAATTAAATTTATGAGGCAACCCTAATCTTTTTAATATCTATAGTTGTAGTAGTTATTTAATTTCCTTCATAGGCATGTTATTTATAAAGTCTTTGTCCCACAACTATT
The DNA here is from genome assembly GCA_029582685.1 of Solanum piurae. Lineage (NCBI taxonomy): Eukaryota > Viridiplantae > Streptophyta > Magnoliopsida > Solanales > Solanaceae > Solanum > Solanum piurae. The sequence goes on along the minus strand of JAJOOO010008409.1, from coordinate 9,841 downwards.
AATCTTGTGAACTCCTATTTTGAAAATTTTCTACTTATTTTAATTTGTAGAAATTAAATAATATTAAATGATTGGATAACTTCGTACATACCAATCACCAAGTCCAACTTATACATTATAAAAAATAAAAAAATAAATGGACTATCAATTTTGCTAGCTGTTCTAACGAATTGATTTAACCATTTGTCTATTTTTTCATACTACCTATTTATTTAATAAAGGTGTTAGGTTTAAATTCTAAAAAATAAAATCAATAATAAGTGATTTTCCTCCTTAATAAGTCTATTTGGTGTGCGTTATGTATAGATCGGAATATTTAATGTTATTGTATATTGACATATTTTATATATTTTTATATCATCAAATAAAATTGACATATAATAACGACTCAAATATTTGACCTATTCATCATGTGAAGATAAAATAAATATTTAACCATATTCATGTCCTATTAATTATCTTTTTCAAGAAAAACTAAACCACAAAGAGTTTCTCATCTTTTTAATTAAAAAAAAAATCTTTCATATTCAATGACATTTTGCTTATAATTAACTAGAGTATATAATAAGCATTAGGTAAAATTAATCATTATTAATGAACCAACTCATATTAAACAAAGAAGGATAGTATGAAAGCTATATCTAGTTAGGTCCAACAAAACAACTCCCAAATATTCCAATTTCACTTCCTTTTAAACTTTTTATTCATCAAATTAATCATACTTTTAGAGCTAATTAGAAATTTAATTACTAATTATAATATTAAAAAAATAGCTTCTTAATGATACCTACCAATTGCCCCGCCTACATGTAATAAACAATACAAAATGTTAATTAAAGCAAAGGTTTGTCAATTAGCTCAAAATTTATCTACAAAAACAATCATCATGAGGACAAGTCGTTTTAATTAATTAATTAATAAAATCTAATTAGTGGATATATAATTAATGGATAATTATTAGTATACGTGGCAAGACGCGATTGGTTCACAGGAACCACCAATAAACTATATTTAGAATATTTTTGTTACAAGTAAACAACATTCTTTATTAGTACTTGAGTATATTCATCATGAGAAGATAGAACCCTAAGCAAATTAAGAAAATAATAATAATAATAATAATAAAAGGTTAGTTGTATCCAATTGATTTAATGATTAAAGTTTGTGTGAAAGGATTGATGTAGCAATTTGTACTAATTGAAACAACACATTTGATTCACCTTTTTATGTTTTTTTCTTCATTTTCTAATTATTTTCTTATTCATGGAAGAAATCCAAATTTATAAGTATCATTTGATAAAATATATGAATATTTTTGTTAATTTTAGTGAAAATCTACATTTGGATTATCTTTTAGTGTAAATTAAGTTAAAATTAAATTAGAAGGATTAACGGCATAAGGTATCGTATAATTGATATGACTATAAAAGTATAACATACTTAGATTTAACGTTTCAATTTTTTATCTCATTATTTCTATGTCAAACTCTGAAAATTGTTGATATGTTCAATATCTTATTATCCAATATTTTTTCCACTAGTAGAACTACCTAGTTTTATTCTTAATAGGAGAACAATAATAGTATAATCTTGAAAATGATATAACTATATATATAAAGAAAATGACATTGCAAGAGTTGATAAAAGCTATTGGCCCCTACAACGTTGCCTTGTGAAATATCGTCAAATTGAAAATAATGTGAGATAAAAAAATATGAAAGGGATTTGGTGATGTTGACTAGGGAAATCGAATCGATCGATAAATCGAATCGAAAAAAGTGTTATTGATTTATTGTTATTGAATTATTGGATTAACGGTTATTTAATGATTCTATAAAAATAATAATTGTTTTATCGGTTAGATATTAATTTTTTAATATTGGGTTATTCCGTTAACCGATAACCCATCAAGAATATAATAATTTACTATTTTAATATTTAGTCATACATAAATATCAAACAAAAAATATTAATATAATCACTATATTAGACTATAACTATAAGGACCCTACACAATTAACACTACTTAATTAACTCTACTCTCTCCATTTACCCTTTAGGTTTTAGTATTACTTTAGTCTTTAGGTTCACAACGTCAATAAACTAAAGAACTAAGAACGACAATGGCTAGGGTTTACAACGACGACGACAAGAGTTAGGCAACGACTAGGGTTGTGAATTGTGAGTATTTGCTATACTTTTACTACACTAAGCATAATTTTTGCACTCAATGAGTAATTAGATTTCTCTATTTTTTATTTCGCGTTAAATTATTGGAGAAGTCATATATTTGTTTGGAAAACATTTTCTTATTGTTTAAATCGAAAACCGAATCGTTAAAGACCAAAACCGATAACAAATATCTTATTGATTTGGTTATCGATTTAGCATATTCAAAAACCAAAAATCAATAAACCGAATCAATAATACTTAAAACCGAACAGAACCAACAGATACACCCATAATGTTGACACTGTTTTTAGTACGAAGTTAAACGTAATTTGGTAAAGTAATTAGTATATAGTTCAAATAGAGGAAAAAGATAAAATAATGAATAATGTTCATAAAATCCAATTGGCAGAGAAAAGCTATATTTTAAATGTACTGTTTATTACAAAATTGCTAGAATGTGTGTGATATTTTTGGAAAATACAGAAGACAACATAATAATATTATAATTGAAGTATAAGAAACAATAAATATAGTAACAAAAGTCTACAAGAGTGTAATTCTATTATTACTAGTATGAAAAGGTTAGTGAGACAACACATAAATTAGCTTTCTACTCTAATTGTGTCGTGTATAGTAATCTTCTATTTAATTAGCATTATTGGCAAGTTAAAGCTACATTTTATATCTGTAATCTAATCAATTCTCTTTAATATTTTTTCGACCTATTTCTACCTCTCCCAAAATCTTTCATATCTAACCTCTCACGCCTCCGATTAATACATTTTTCTTACTTAAAAAAATATTTTTTTGATGAAAAAAAAAACTAAAAATAGTACATGCACGTGCATCCATTCCTAGGATTAATCCGATAACGGTCGTTGCGTCGTTAGGTTACCCAACATATTGACGTAAATGGTGGGAAATGGCAGTTCTGCAAATTCCTCAAAATGGAAGGTGAATCTAATAACGGTATCCTACCGTAAAAACATGTCTCCTAATATGATAACCCCACTCGCACTGCTGCACGCGCCATCGATAATTGTGTTGATCAGGCTTGTTAAGTGGGCCCACTTGCGCGTGGTCTGTTAATTGGGCTTTAACCTAAATTGACCTTTTAACGGATTTACAATGATGGGCTTTGAAGTAAAGCCCATTAAAAGACACCACGTGAGTGCCACCTCACAATTTACTTTGGTCAATCTACTTTTTGACTAAGATGTTGCAACAAATAAATAAAATAATTTAATAGGATAGAAGTAATATTTTTTTTTGTTTTCCACCCGATGTCCGGAGTCCATATTGGAGCTCTGACTAAATTAGGATCGTGCTCTGCAGGGCCCATTCGAGGGTGGCGCTCCCAACAGGATTTTCTCCATACCCAGGGCTCGAACCTGAAACCTCTGGTTAACACTCCCACTAGTGCACCACAACCCATGTTGGTAGGATAGAAGTATTGAACAAGGTAGTCGAGCGTAATCTAATTTATTTATTAGGTTTATCGCGTGTCCCAAAGGAATAATTATTAGTATTTAGATTTTAATATTATGTGTTGCTTCTTTTATTTCTGAATTATCGTATTAATTATTGATGTTATTATTTACTGTTATAGTATTTTTAATATGATTTTTATGATATTATATTAAATTTATATAGTAAAGATTTATCGAAAACAATTTGACACTTTCATAAAATAGAAATAAAACCGCACACACTCTATTGTCGACCTAATTGTTGTCCCATGTTATCATAACTTGCTATTAGTCGTAGAAATTATGAAGTTAGGACAAAGAGTCAAATCATAACATTACCTTTTTTTCTCTCTAAAGAATATGGGTATGATAATTGACGTTTCAAATAGTTGCATTTGTTCGAGTAGGTATCAATATTCTTACTGCAAAGACTTTCATTTTCAAAAAATATTTTAAGTCAATAAATATGAGTCTTTTTTCTTCCTTTATAAGTTTATATTCGAATAATAAAAATGACCAATAAAGTTAATTCTTTGTGGTAAGAAGTAAACTAAGCTATTTTTTTTCTTTCAAATTTCTTACCAAAAAGTTATTTGAAAAATATAAACCAACATAATTTTAGTGTTAATTAAGGAGACTAGCTTTGAATCATTCAACTTTCCAAAATTCTTATTATTGAATCATGATCTCTTACTATAGAAATTGATTTTACCTTTTTAAAAATATTTACAAAAGATTTTTATACTTTTAAAATTTTAAATATGGAAGAATTTGAGAATACCTTCTATTTTCAAACCAAACATTTGAGATGCAATATTTTTTATCACAAAATTGAATAACAAAGAATTTAAGATTTTCGATCACAAAGTTAAACATTAAAAGATTCAAACTCTTGGATCTCAAAATTAGACGACACTGGACTCAAAATTCATAGATAAAAGAATATCAAAATGAATAAAATACATTTTAGTTCACAAATATCATTACAAAAGACTCTGACCTACAAAGTCACATAAATAAATAAATGAAACCAAAAACGATATATCACTATATTAGTATTTTGATTAGTTATCCTAAAAAATTTAATGAGAGTGTCCATAGTTTATTATGAGATATAAATAATTACTGTACATATACTATAGTACTATATAGTATCTGTAAATGTGTTTTGCTTAGCTGTGACTGTGAGTAATAAGAGACTACAGATAGAGAAAGAGAAAAGGGGAAAACTAAAATCTGGTAAACACAGAAGGAAGGAAGAAGCTTTTCTTTTTCACTTTGCTTTTACAAAAGCAGACATCCATTTCTCTCTCTCTCAAACTTCTTCTTCTCACTTGTTCCCATCACCCTTTTCTCTCTCTCAAGAACCTTCAGTTTCAGTGGGGTGTTTTATTGTTCAAGAACATAAAAATATGTTCTTTTCATCTGCCTAATTTCTTCAATAATCTGTAAGTATTAGCATTTTTTTCAGCTTTTTGATTCAATCTTTAGTGTTTTTTTTCATATGGGGTTCTTCCATTTTTGTTCCTCTGCTAATGCATGAAGCTTTTTTGCTGGTGAGGAAATGGATGTTCTTTTTTTAATTCAATGCCTTGATTTTTGCTTCTTAAGCATGTTTAGTAAGTAAAGTTTATGTCTTTTCAGTTTGAAGAATATAAAAATCTGTACTTTTCATCTGCTTAATTTCTTCAATAATCTGCTAGTATTTGCATTTTTTCAGATTTTTGATTTATTCTTGAGTGTTTTTTTTCATATGGGGTTCTTCCATTTTTGTTCCTCTACTAATGCATGAAGCTTTTTTTGAAAAAAAAAACTATTTTTGCTTGCTTTGCTGGTGAGGAAAAGGATGTTCTTTCCTTAATTAAATGCCTTGATTTTTGCATCTTAAGCATGTTTATTAAGGAAAGTTTGCATCTTTATTCATCTAATGAAGTATTACACACGCATAAAAGGGGTTACTGTTAAAGAAATGTCTGTATCAGTAATGAATTTTTGTTTCTAAATTTGGTAATGCATGTGTCAAGACTTAAACTTGGATGTTTTCATAATCTGTACTGGAGACAGATAAGCTACTTTACCAAAACAAAAGAATTTTCAATCTCAAGAATATATTATACTATACAAATTAAGGGAAGTGCAAATTTTCTTGATTCTACAGTCTCACCTTTCTTCTCTTATTTGGCTGTCAAGGTAAATCTTAGGTTTGCCTTTTCTTCCTTTACTTTCTCTGATTTTTTTTTTTTTTTTTCCAATTTCTTTAGTGACATTTAAGATCAAGAATTTTTGTTTTTTCTGTTTCTCCATTGCTGATGATGGATCTTCACTAGAAAGCTTTTGCCAATACATTATTACTAACTCCAGCAGTAATCATGATGTCTTTAACCCAAACATGCTTTGTTCCTTCTTTGATTATATATTGCAGTCTTTCAACTTTATGTTGCCCCCCCTTTCACCTACAAAAACTCTAAATTACCTCCTTTTGGTATATTTTTATTTCTTTCTGTGTGGAACTTTATTCTTATAACACTCTAGTCTTGAAGTTTCTTTCTTATTTTTCTTTTTCATTCCTTGATCAGCACTAGTTTTGCTGATTTCTGAATACCTTTTTCTAATATTGTCACTAAGTTTTAGGCAATTGCCTATTTATCTTGGGTTTACAAGACTATATTTGGTAAAATGTCTATGTACTCCCGGGAAAGATAGAAGATTGTTGGTAGTATATTCAACAAATTATTCTATAGCTTATGGTTAGTTTCCAAGATTGTCTTGTTTGGCTTCAATGGTGTTGAATTATATCCTATCACCTCAAGTTCTCTTAAATGCTAATGCAATCTTGTTTAATTTTGGGAAAGAATTTTTTGTTCCCATTTTTGAGTGTGGAATGGTGTAGTTACAGATGTTTCATGTAGGCTGCAATCTGTTTTTTTCTGGAACTTTCTTGTAGATATTTGATCTCTTTTTGAGGTCTGTTGGGATATTAAATTTATGGCATCTTGATGAACAGATAAAACTGGTCAAATGACAAAGGTCAGTCCAGAATTTGTAGAGGAGCCTCAGATGCAGATAGTCCGGTCAGTATCAAGAGATGTGAGCTTGTCCAATAACCAGTTTCCAACATATAAGCTAGGACCCAACTTTGAGGTTCTACAGGATACAAAGGAGGATAATAAAGGCCCACCTTTAAAGGAGGTAGTCGAGGAAGAAACAGATCGGCTGACAGAACAACACAACCGCCTTTCTGTTCGTGACCTTGCTAGCAAATTTGACAAGAATTTGTCAGCTGCAGCTAAATTGTCTAATGAGGTAACATTCATTTTTCTGTTTGCACGCTTGTGCCATCTAATTGGCCGACGATGTTTTGATTTTACATCACGTAGGACAATAGAGATGAAAAGAATAAACAAATTTCATGTGAAGCTAGGCATCATTTACCGCGTTTTTGGTCTTGAGATAGATATATTTTTTATGAAGATATCAATATAGGACTTGAACTTTATATAAATTGAGTTTTTCTTTTTTCCAGGCTAAAATTAGAGAGGCACCTTCCCTAGAGGGACATGTCCTTTTGAAGAAGCTCAGAGATTCTTTAGAATTTCTCAAAGGAAGATTGACAGGACTTAACAAAGAGGACATTGAAAAAGCTATTTCATTGGTTAGTCTTCTTTGCAAATTGTTCCACATAATTGAATCAGTGATTCCTTGTTTGTCTATTGCCAAATGTAATGGAAATAAGAATTTTTTTCAGATATATACTTTAAAATATTCTTTGGTTTACTTAGCTAAATATATGTCTTATCTTCCTAAAGCCTCACTGCATACTTTGTCCAGGTGGAAGCTCTGGCAGTAAAGCTGACGCAAAATGAGGGAGAGCTTATTCAAGAGAAGTTTGAAGTGAAAAAGCTAGTGAATTTTCTCAAGCAGGTTATTTCTATATCATTTGAATTGTGGTCAAGCCTCGGTCGCTAATCTCTGTGCTTTTCTGTATGTGAAAGAAACATGGAGAAAAGAAACTGAAAGTGTTTTGTCTTGCAGGCCTCAGAAGATGCTAAGAGATTGGTTAACCAGGAAAGATCTTTTGCTTGTGCTGAAATTGAGAGTGCCAGATCAGTCGTGCAAAGAATTGGAGAGGCCCTTGATGAAGAAGAAAGGAATTCCCCGACCTCAGCAAAACAGGTAACTACCATGCATTGATCAGTTCTTATTTTTGATATCCATTCATTGCCTCTTTGAAATCCGACTTGTTTTTTAAAATATTGATATAGTCAACTTCTGTGCTTTTGATCTTCGGATAGTTTGATTTTGGTGTACAAAGTTTGTATTCCATTAGTTTCCTCATAGAATATTTTCTATCGGTTGTTCCATTTTTCCACTTTCCTACCTGAAATATCACCTTCATTCAGGTAGTAAAAGGGAACAATTGATAGCGTGTTTTGATAAATAGTTGGTGATAGTTCAGGTCGGAAACTAGCACACTTGATAGTTCATGTATGAAACTCGAAAGCCGGGATACTTTAGTTGTGTTTTTGATCCCCGACTCTTATTTAATCTTACATGTTATATAACTAAATCATTGAGGGAAAATAGTTAGTCTTTTAATTTTGGCCTGCTCCAATATTTTGATGATCGGCCTCGCAAGAAAATTCGTTTTTGCTGTTATTTCTTTTGTCTTGTCACAAAATATAAGACATCAATAGATTTCATTTGACCCAACATTTTCTATGTAACTCAAACTTGCAAGAAAAAATCCTTGTATTCTTACTTATCCAAACAGTTCTCAGTCTCGAGCCTACTACGATTATTTGAAAAGAATATAGTGTCTATGATGTGTTAAATATAAGATCTTTCTTTCTTCATATATATAGAGAGAACTAGTTTTAACCAATTGAAGAAAGCATACCAAATTCTCAATCATAGATGCCCTTTTTGACTACCATGTGAGTTGAAGGTCTCAACTATTCTCAATCTTGTTGATGATCCACAATTGCCTTGCACAAATTTCAATGTGTAGAGAACTACAAAAGCATCTGAAGTTACTTTTCTGCTTTAGATTTTCAAATTATGGTTTCCTTTTTCTTGACAATAGTTGATTATGGTAATTACATACAAAAACAATTTTATTTTCATGAAAGGATAAATGTTTTATTTCCCAAATGGAACTAACACTTGTCTTTTCCAGGAAGTGGAGGGACTGCTGGAAGAGGTTCAAGACGCTAGAAGAATAAAACTCTTGCATCAGCCTAGTAAGGTATGCTTTAAATATGCTTCACTTTACTTTCATAGCCAATCCGTGACACCACTTGAACTTTCAATATATCTTTTCTTTTTAGGTGATGGACATGGAACATGAACTGAGGGCTTTAAGAATCCAGATCAGGGAGAAGTCTACTGTTTCATTTAAGCTTCAGAAAGAGGTATCCTTTTTGTTTAGGATCTAATGATCCAGTGAACCTGGAAGAGTATGGTATATCTTTTCGTGAATGTTCAAAATTTAAAATTGTAAAAACCTATCTATAGTGGTCCTCTCTTTAGCACAGCACTGGATAGATCAGTTGTGATTTTCTTGTCTTACAAAGCCTCATGTGTTTCTATCATGCCACTTCCAGAATAACCGACAACTAGTACTTCTCAATGTTCTTTTTCCCCACTAAACCAAGTTATAAGCCAGAAAGCACACTCGTAAACTAACTGCTGTATGTTTCCTTTGTTATGTTCAGTCCTGACACTTTCAGCTATATTATAGTATCAATCAACTACACCTCAATTCTAACTAGATGGAACCGGTAATATTTCCAATCGTGGTACATGTTTCGGGGTTGTTGAGAGAGTAACAAACTTCTAACCTTGGAAATTTCCTTTTCGTTAAAATCTATCATCGGCTAATTGGAGTTTGCTGTACTTGTCCACAAACTGAAGCTAACTACTTATGATTGATCTATCATTGGCTATTTGATGCTGTATCAAAAAAGGGACAGGTTCAATTACAGATGCAAACAACTGTATGCAATTTAACTACGTTTCTCTGTCTAACCAATTATGGCAGTTATTAACGAAAGATAAGTCTCGAAAGTCCCACTTACTAGAACATGCCATCCATAATGATTGAAGCTCTCATGAGTCCATGGGGTCCTTCCTATATTAAACAGCATATTCAATTAACTACATGTTGCGGCTCATTACTAAATTCACATAAATGAACTATT
>JAJOOO010008408.1:0-16665 GCA_029582685.1 Solanum piurae | reverse complement strand
AAAAATAATTATAATACATATATATTGCATACTTAATTCACTTTTAATACATATTACAGATTTAACATAGTATTGCTATAAATGGTAATAAATAAAAAGTATCGCTAAAATAAGTAATTATTTATTAAAAGGCACTCATCCAAGTAATTTTTCCTATACATTTCCAGTTTTTATCTATTTGTTTTGATCAAATCTTAATTCCCCTTATGTTTTATAATCTTAATAAGTGAATTTTAATTAAAATCTCACATGAGTATGAAATTCTATATCGTATTACCCTCTGTAATTTTTTAGGCAATTTTCATTCACTTTATCGTCTCTTCCATTTCAATTTATGTTCTTCCTTGAATCTCTTGTTGATATTCCTCTACTAGCATAAAATATCCCGAATAATGTGTAAATCCTTCGAGATTGAAATAAGTTTATTGTGTTTGATTCCACGTATCAATATCTCAGACATGATAAGAAATTGTATAACGTAATCACCCTGTGTAATCTTTTGATCAACTTTCATTCACTTCATAGCCTCTTCCGTAACAATCTGGATTCTTCCTTAAGTTTTTGTGTTAATATTTTCCTACTAGAACCAAACATCCCAAATAAAGTTTAAATCATTTGAGATTGAAAATAAATTTACTGCGTTTGATTCCCTATATCAATATCTCAGATAAAAGAAAGAAATTGTATATCATAATCACCCTCTATAATCTTTTGATCAAGTTTCATTCATTGCCTCCCCTCCCATTGCAATTTAGGTTCTTCCTTGATTTTTGTGTCGATATTTCCTTATTAGCACCAAATATCTCGAACAAATTTAAATCTTTCGAGATTGAAAATAAATTTATTGCGTTTGATTTTCTGTATCAATATCTCAGATATGAAAAAGAAAATGTATATAGTAATCACCATGTGTAATTTTTTTATCAACTTTCATGCACTTCAAAGCCTCTCCAATTGAAATCCAGGTTCTTAAATTTTTGTGTCAATATTACCCTATTTGCACCAACTATCTCGAATGAAGTGTACCTCCTTCAAAATTGGAAATAAATTTAATGTGTTTGATTCCTTATAAATATCTAACATATGAGAATTAAATTGTATATCGTATCATCCTTTGTATTTCTTCAGGCAACTTCTTTGTTGTGTTTGATTCCTTGCATATATCTCATATATGATAGGAAAACTGTATATCGTATCATCCTTTGTATTCTTTCAGGCAACTTTCGTTCACTCCATCGCTTCTTTCATTGCAACCTAGGTTTTTCCTTGAATCTCTGTGTCGATATTCCCCTGTTAGCGCCAAATATTTCGAATGAACTGTAACTCCGTTGAAAATGGAAATTAAATTGTTGCCCTTGATTCCTTATATCAATATCACACATATGAGAAGGAAACTATAAATTGTATCACCCTTTGTATTTTTCCAGGCAACTTTCATTAACTTCATCGCCTTTTCTCTTGCAAATAATGCCCGTGTTAATGTCAAATATTTTGAATGAACGGCATCTCTTTCAAAATTGAACATAAATCTGTTGTGTTTGATTTCATGTATCAGTATCTCACATTTGAGAAGAAAATTTATATAACATATCACTATCTGTCATAATTCAGGCAATTTCCAATAAAAAATTTTTTGTAAAAATAAACAATAACCATTACATATCTTCCATAAATCTTAGTGAAATCGCGCAATAATATCACTATAGATGATAAATATGCATCAATTATAGCATACCAATGTAAAAATTAAAAAAAACTCCAATTAGACTACAAAATTTGAAATTCTGAAGGAAGTTGATGATGCTCTTGCACTTAATTTCGTGGGCCATTTGGCCGGGCTTTAAAGTCCCAAATATCGACTGAAAAACCCAAAGAATCAAAACAGGAAAAACGAGACTCGAGGGGCTGGTAAGTGAACAACATAGAAATTAAAAAATTATTGAAATAAATAACAAAGAGAGATAGGAAGGAAGCGAGAAGTTTCTTTTATAATCCATCAATCTTCTTCTTCTGTTAATTAACCTCACATAAAAGAAAACGCTCAAAGTTTCAACCGACCACAAATGGCTCTCTGGTTAGTCATCTTTACTTGTTAATTCATTAAATTTCTTTTATAATCCATCAATCTTCTTCTTCTGTTAATTTCAAAGTTCAATTCCATTTCTACTTTCTTAATCGTTAAGGTATCTTTCCCCATTTTTTTTATTTGCAGAGAAACCCTAAATCCCTAATTATTAGATCGGTGATTTAAAACCTGATCGGTCGAAGTCGGATTATAATCGGCTTTAGGAAGTTTAGGTTGTGGAAGTTGGAATATTCAAGCGGCGTGTGACTTCGGGAATTGAGAAAAATGAGTGCACCGAAGAAAAAAAATTTCCAGATAGAGGCATTTAAGCATCGGGTTGTTGTGGATCCGAAGTATGCTGAAAAAACTTGGAAGATCCTTGAACATGCGATTCATGAGATTTACAATCATAACGCCAGTGGTCTAAGTTTTGAAGAGCTCTATAGGTTTGCTGTTTTTTTTTTTTGTTTAAGATTTTCATTTGGTGATGTTGCTACTTGTTATAAGTTGTTTGATTAGCGCAGAAGTAATTGTTTGTATTCTGATGTTTGCGGAAGAATTAATAGCTGTTAAATTACTCAACACATAGGCACCCAAGGATGCGGTATAGTGGTCAATGTAGTAAGTCGAGAATCATGAGTTCTCAGGTTCAAAACCCAGCAGAAGTGATAACAGTAGGTGATTTCTTTCCATCTGTCCTAGTTTTGTGGACAGAGTAACTTGGTACTTGTTGCTGGTGCGAGGTTAATTTTGTTCTAATAACTGTATTAGAGACTTGAAACTATAGGATAAATACTAGTGTATAGATTTTAACTAGTTAATTGGTAGTAGACCATTTAGTCTATTTGTAGGGTGGTATATTAGAGAAACCTAAATAATTGTTTTTTTGAATGTGCTTTTCTATTTAATACCTCTTTGTTCCACCCGATCAGGCTCCTTTCCATGCTGATGGTTGCAAGAGGAGGATTTGTGGTCACAATTTTGACCATAATTTATTACAATGTGAGTCAAGGTTAGGTTGACATTGATGCAACATAAAAAGCTGATACTTCAGGCTGGTTTGTCAAATGTAGATGTTCTTATTTTATCAAGAGGAAAAAGTTACCTCATTCCACCTAAGTAAGTTTAATCGTTGTAGTTAATTTTGCGCGAATATTTTCATTTGAGGGGAAGGAAATGCAATTGATATAGAGATACTATTCTGTCGTTTAGGGGGATACATACACAGTCCTTGTAGATTCACACAAAAAATCCCGCACATAATGTTACTTGTTGAAGATTGAGCTTAGAGGTTTTACTTTTAATAAGTGGAGTATATATCTTTGTAAAAGGTCTCTCTTCCTGTTAGACTTCTAAATAGCAATGTGAGAATTTATATGGAAGTGTGTTCCTCTTAAGTACACACTGTTAGCTGTGTCTATGTCTTTTAAGTGCAAAGTGTAAGTTTATCCTTGCCCTTTTAACTCCAAACTGTTCCTGCTTATTCGGTTAGGTATAATGTAGGTGGTATAGCACTTATTGTCAAAAGAAAAATAATATGCCAGTAGTTTAGTAACAGATGTAGTAGATATCTATTGAAAACTTGATGTAGTTTGATTGCATCATTATAGATATTGACTGAAATCCTAGAACTTGTTAACTTTTTTGCCAAATGTTTTGGTGCATAAACCATACAGCTTCCCAGTTGACATGAACGGATAGTTTCAATATATCACTTCACATACCATTTATTGGGGAGTGGGGGTTTAGATATTTATAAATTACTTGCTTTAATCGTTTTCTTCTGTAATTGAGCTTAGTGACAAGTTCTATTTCTTGTATTTAAGGAGGCGATCTGCCACCTTTATTATAATTTTTTCTTCTTGAATAGCCGTCTTGTTACTTTGATGTTCTTATTATCTGACATCTGCAGAAATGCATATAACATGGTACTACACAAATTTGGGGAGAAGCTCTATTCAGGACTTGTGTCAACTATGACAGCACATTTGAAGGAAATTGCAAAACATATTGAATCTACTCAGGGAGGGCTGTTTCTTGAAGAACTGAATCGGATATGGGCAGAGCATAACAAGGCACTGCAAATGATTCGAGATATATTGATGTATATGGATAGAACGTTCATTCCCAGTACACATAAAACACCTGTTCATGAGCTTGGTTTGAATTTATGGAGAGACAACATCATCCACTCTAGCAAAATACACAAAAGGCTTCAGGACACACTTCTTGAACTAGTTCAGCATGAAAGGACCGGTGAAGTGATAAATAGGGGTTTGATGAGGAATGTAATACAAATGCTAATGGATTTAGGTACTTCAGTATACCAAGAAGACTTTGAAAAGCCGTTTCTTGATGTCTCGGCTGATTTCTATCGGCTTGAGTCTCAGCAATACATTGAGTGCTGTGATTGTGGGGATTATCTGAAGAAAGCTGAGAAACGTCTTATCGAAGAGATTGAAAGAGTGTCCCACTATTTAGATACAAAAAGTGAACCCAAACTTACTAATGTCGTGGAGAAAGAGATGATTGAAAGCCATATGCACAGGCTGGTTCATATGGAGAACTCGGGCTTAGTGAATATGATCGTAAATGACAAGTACGAAGATTTAGGAAGGATGTACAGCTTGTTCCGAAGAGTGTCAACTGGGCTCGCACTGATTAGAGATGTCATGACTTCTCATATTCGAGAAATTGGTAAGCAGCTTGTCACTGATCCAGAAAAGTTGAAGGATCCTGTAGACTTTGTGCAGAGGCTTTTGGATGAGAAGGATAAGCATGATAAGATCATTAGTTCAGCATTTAACAATGACAAAACATTCCAGAATGCTCTCAATTCCTCATTTGAGTTCTTCATTAATCTGAATCCACGATCACCAGAGTTCATCTCTTTGTTTGTGGATGACAAACTTCGGAAAGGGCTGAAAGGGGTTACTGAGGAGGATGTAGAGATCATATTAGACAAAGTGATGATGCTCTTCCGCTACCTTCAGGAGAAAGATGTGTTTGAGAAGTACTACAAGCAGCACTTGGCAAAGAGGCTACTCTCAGGGAAGACGGTATCTGATGACGCAGAGAGAAGTTTGATAGTTAAGCTTAAAACAGAATGCGGGTACCAGTTCACCTCAAAACTGGAAGGCATGTTTACTGATATGAAGACCTCACAGGATACAATGCAGGGTTTTCATGCTACTGCGGGTGCTGATCTTGCAGAGGGTCCTTCACTTACCGTCCAGGTTCTTACTACTGGGTCCTGGCCAACACAATCTGTTAATACTTGCAATCTTCCTTCGGAAATCTTAGGGGTTTGTGATAGGTTCAAGACATACTATCTGGGGACTCATACGGGTAGAAGGTTGTCATGGCAGACAAATATGGGGACTGCTGATCTGAAAGCTACATTTGGAAAGGGACAGAAGCATGAGCTTAATGTTTCCACTTATCAGATGTGCATCCTTATGTTGTTCAACAAATCGGATCGAATGAGTTACAAAGAAATTGAACAGGCTACAGAAATACCAGCTTCAGACTTAAAGAGGTGCTTACAATCTCTCGCTTGTGTCAAGGGGAAGAATGTTTTGAGGAAGGAGCCAATGAGCAAGGATATTGCTGAAGATGATGCCTTTTACTTCAATGATAAATTCTCGAGCAAGTTCTACAAGGTGAAGATAGGTACTGTTGTTGCACAAAAGGAGTCAGAGCCTGAGAAACAGGAGACTAGGCAGAGAGTGGAGGAGGACCGAAAACCACAGATTGAGGCAGCAATTGTCAGAATCATGAAATCTCGGAGGGTGCTAGATCATAACAATATAGTTGCCGAAGTAACAAAGCAGCTACAGTCTCGATTCCTGCCAAACCCTGTTGTCATAAAGAAACGAATTGAGTCTTTGATTGAGCGTGAATTCTTGGAGAGGGATAAAACAGATAGGAAGTTGTATCGTTATCTGGCATGAAGAAGCCACAGGCACTGAACCTGTGATTTTTTCGGGATTTGTTGGGCCTTAATTTGTCGCTATGTAAGTTTGAATGTTTATCAAGTCACTTGGTGCCCAGGCGGGCTTTAATGACAGTTGTTTGTTGGTACAACGCATCCATTTTATTTTAATTTTTCCTTCTGAACTAGATGAGCTTATAAGTCTCAGAGAGAATAGTGGGTAACTTGAACTGGAATGGGTTCAATATTAGTAATAGATGCTCTGTTAAGTAGACTACTGTAGGATGGTAATTCCAGACTTGTTTTTACAAACTTAAAGGTTCCACCAGAAATGATTTTAAATTTATTTATGGACTCGGACTGAGTGCTTTGGATGTCCGCAATTTTTCAACCCCTTATTATGGAGCAATTTTTGTAATAATCATGTAGTTCTGGTGAAGGCCAATTAAGGGCGATGACGATATCCCATCATCGAAAGTAAACTTGGCATGGGCCTCAATCTCTCAATTTATGTAGCTGGCAAATTTTAATCTTTTAACGAATTATAACAATGTAGAAATGTGGTATTAAGTCAGGGATCTGTTGGAAATAATCTTTCTATTTCTATGAGAAAGGGTGAAGTATGTATACACTATACCTTTTTTAGACTCCACTTATGAATATACATTAGATATATTACTTTTGTGACAGATTATAAGAATATGATAGAGATAGTGTTGAGTAGTGGAGAACATGTAAATACTCTTATCAAACGTCTTCTCTCGAAAGCAAAGAACATGAACAATATATTGAGGTATATATTAATATTAGAGAACACAATTATATGAAGATGTGGTTGATAAATTTAATACGATGTGTGAAAAGAACTAGTGTACGCACGAGCAAAGTGTTTAGGAAAAAAATTTGATTTGGTGTATTTGGGATAACGCATAATGTTTTTCTTTGAAAAATTATTTTCGAGGTAGGTTTTCTTTTTGTGTTTGATTGGATGTTCAGGTAATTAATTTAACTTATATATAAGGTGGAATCTGTGTAATTGTTTGCTGAAGTAAATTAATTTAACTTATATATAAGGTGGAAGTCAGCTTTCTTCATTTTTGATGCAATAATTTTACATAATCAAGTAAAATAATTTAATCAAGCATACCAAACACATTCGAGTAAAACAAAAATACAACTTAGATTTTATGAGACTTTTAGTAGCACTAGTTACGACGTAACTCTTCACTATGAAACTCACATATATACAATAAGTAATAAACAGTTGAAAGTTTTATGTATTGACGATTTAAAAAATATTCACTTTATATAATTATAGGTGAATCTATTTAATAGCACCTATTGATAATTAAATTACAAAGTAAAAGTATTCACGTGAATAATTCTTCACAAAGAGCTCGGTTCTTTCCCTGAAATCCTTCCTTCAACATTCACTCAACCTACAAAGTTCCAAAATGTGGAAGGAAATGAAAAAGTTATGTCCAATTTGCTAAAATTAGTGACAAAACGACACATTAAAAGACCAAATTTCCGCAAGCGTTACTATATCTCCAACACGCTTTTCATGTTCCACCTATAATATAATGAATCTTGTCACTTACAAATGCGGATCCAGAATTTAAATTTATTGGCTCAAACTTATTATTTATTGCAATTTTAATGAATTTTTACATATAAATTTATATTTTACGCTATCCGTCCCTGCAACTAGTATAAATACTCTGCTCCATCTCCTCAACATAGACACAATTGAATTATAAAACAAATAAAAAAGAAGAAGAAAAAGATGAAAGGAATTTTAGTGAGTTTGTTTATGTTGCTAGTTGTTGTAGTACAACTAGGAGAAGCGATTAATTGTGGTGAAGTTGGTGGAGCACTAGCTCCTTGTGTGCCTTATTTGACACAAGGTGGAGATCCATCAGGTTCATGTTGTGATGGTGTGAAAAAAGTTGTGCAAATAACGCCAACACAACAAGACAGGCAAGATGCTTGTGAATGTATGAAAGCTGCTGCTGCTCGTTACTCTAATCTTAAACCAGATGCTGCATCTAATCTCCCTTCACGCTGTGGTGTTACTACTGCTATACCAATCTCTCCTACTACTAACTGCAAAAGGTAATTAATTACGTATATCTAATTTAACTTATATACAATGACAGACTCACTACATATATTATTTTCACACTATTAGTGACAGACAAATTAGTTTCTGACTATGCTCTATTTTATTGGAATTACTTATATTGCAGCGTTCCTTGAGATCATGGGTGGACAATAAATAGTATGGAAGGAAGCGTTTGCAAATGCAATATTAACCTAAGTGTAATAACGAGTGCAAAATATATACTTCTAATTGTACTCCCAATGTTTCTCTCTTATGAATTGTGTGTATGTATTAACTATTAACAATATTATAAAAGTAAATATGTCTACCTAGCTCGTTTGTTATCTCTCTAGTACTCTTATTATCATCATACATATTAATTCATAGAATATCATGATCTGCCCAATTCGTCCAAAATTGAGTAAATTAATAATTCACATTTAATAACTCAAGTCATTTTAATCCGCTCAAATTGGACAAACTCATCCATTTGAGTACATAAAGTGCTAATTATTTTTACTTCGTCATCATCCAAAATTGTAAGGTTCCATCTTATTTGTATACTACCTCTTTAATTAACTTGGTTTGTATATATCAAATTTGCCACAACTCTTAAGTAATTTATTCACACAATAAGGACAAATTAATGAAGTCGTAGCTAACCTTATTTATTAATTCAATATGGATCCACTATGAAGAGCTAACCACACTTATTAAATCCAAATTAATACAAGGGTAAATGAATATATTCATAAAATCAGAAATCTCATACTATATACAAACAACAATAGCATGTTCAGTGTAATTCTATAAGTGGAGCCTATAAAGGATAGAACATCATGTATGGAAACGTTACCCCCATACTAAGTGTGTAAAAATATCCTGGCGTAACAAGCTGGAGACTGGAGTTCCTGCAGTGGCTCAAGATCAATGCTCCAGTCATCGCAGAAAACAAGAGAACAACCTGTTAATTATATTATGAACTAATCACTTCTAAAAAATGATTGTCTTGTATTATCATGCATTGAGAAAACGAACAAGAAAACACAAACATTATTCATGAATATATATATGATAACCATCCCTTCAGCTGTTTAGGGACGTAAAAGTTTCAAAGTGATTAGCCTTCTATATATCGCAATCCCTTCAACCTTAATGCAAAATACACTAACGGTGTAAAATATATTTAAACAATCAGATCACTTACGAAATATTATAAATAAACAACTTTCATGCAAACGCCAAAAAGGAAGTTAAATAATCTGTGTGGCGCCTCATGTTGCGGCTAACTTTTGGGTGGATGAATGTGAATAGAGGTTATAATCTTGGTGATGCTGTTCATGTTAACATCAACATATGTTTTTTTTTTCTACAATTATTTGGTTTGTTATATCCTGTTATTTTCACGAATGAAACCATAAATTTAATAAACAATGGATGGGTCATTAGTAACTGTAATTTTGTATTATTATGTAACAAAATAGCAGTCATTAACTAAACCAAAATTTGATATAATTAAGTCTAAAATGTCTTGTTACTTGAAGATTGATGTTCGATGATGTAACCATAAGACAGCGAAAACTACACAAGGAATAGAATGATATGGTTTGCAACGAATTTTACAGTGATGGAAAATTAATTGCAACCACAAATAAAATATGAAAAAACATATATTTTATTCATGAATATTTGTGAGTATAATAATTCTATTCCTTTCTTGAATCTCTCTCACAATTTTCTCTTTACCTTGAGGGTCGTTAGAAACGTATTTCTCAAGTGGGATAATTTATTGGAGGTTGTATTTGATCGTTTAAAACATCGGGTTGATCTTGAGGAATGTCCATATTTTGATCTTTTTTATCATGAATACTCAATTTGCGATATTCGAAATGCATTTTCAAAGAAAATACATCTTCTTTTTATAGGCGTTAGCTAGCCTCTAAGGAACCCAAACGGACCTTAGAGGTTGAAGATGGATTGAACTCATGCTGTAGAGTTTCATTTTAAATCCATTAAAAATTCGATCTTTTTGCTCTAAAGATTCAGACATGGTGTCAAAATCACATATGTTGGTTCTATTTTTCTCCAACAAAAATGATCCTGCTAGTGCTGGCAGAGTAGGATTGATCTGTAATATGAAACTTCTAAATTAAGAACAATTATTCTATATAAAAAAAATATTAAACCAAATATCTTTAATTAAATCTTAACCTTACTATATATATTTAAGTAATGTCTCACAACGAGAGCATTAGTTTATTCGTGAAAACTGTCTCTAACTTTAGAAGCAAATTAAAATAATTTCTACCCCCAAAGATTCCATCAATATATTTATGTCTAATATTTTTTTTTTCTTCCGGTGATGTTAATTGATTTGCCAACGATGTATAATGACAAAGCCAATCAACTAGTCTTTGTGGGCCATCTCAATCTACAGTAGTGTACAAAATCTTTAAATCCAACAATATAATCACTTTCTAAACTTACAATCCAAAAAAGACGCGTTAAGGTTGTGTTTTTTCAGCCCACTCACACATCATCGTCATTGCATAGAGTCTCGAAATAATTAAGTATACACATATCTTACTTCTATCTCAAAGGTAAAGTTGTTTCCGATAAACATAATGGTTAAACTCATTAAACTTAAATTTTCGCAAGACTATACCGTTTTGTTTATTTTACAAAGTAAAATGTACACTATCCCTACGTTCCTGGGCAATAATTACAATTTTAGAGTACTACTCAATCCTCTAACGTAACACATCGTTTATAATAATGTAATTGACACAGAGAAAGAGTGTGGTTAGTTCAGGTTACAAGATGAACTTTGACTTGCTCCTTTAATTGGAAATTGAAATTAACTAACGAAAACCAGAAACGTTAAAAGAGTTGGTATTGAAGAACTTCAATTCCCCCATTAATTATTAATTATGGATTGCTTATTTCTTAATTATATGCTCTTCAGCCAGCAGACATGGGGTTAGCAATCTTATGCAAGGTTTCCACTTAACATTGTCTATATAAGGGTTATGTGTATTGATAAATGATTGCAACTACGGAAAAGCTTCAATTCATTTTCAATACTAATTGGAGTACTATTTTTATGTAAGGAAGATCGATCGATATGATGTAATTTAGCTTAAATATTTCCTTTTCAATGTAATTTTGAGTTTTAAAATTCTTTTGTTGTTGGATGACGCCTAGCTAATTAGCTAGTAAATATGTTTTTTTCCAATAATAGAAATAATGATGAAAAGATTAGAGAAGCAGTCAACGATATAGTATCTTGTAGGTGAGCTGCTCGTTGCTTAATGTTTGGTGAACTGCAATAAGTAGTATTTACCTTGGTATATATATATATAGTTTGCACATGCGCACCACTTAATTAAACACTGGTAATTAAATCTATATCATATGTGGTTAACCTAGTCTTGAAATATACTCAACCCTTGTACAAATTCCAACCTAAATCAATGCACTCATGACGTAAATTTCCAGATCCATCAATCTTCTCATTCAACTTTATTAATTTCCCATTTCTTTAAATAAAATACATTCTGAGACCATTTTTACTCGTACAATTGAGAAATAAGTTCTCTCTCCATCCATTTTTACTTGTTCGTGTTTGATTTGGAACACCCCTCTAAAACTAATTGTTAAATGGATAAGTTTAATATAATACCATTTGAATATACTTAATTCAATGTTTGGAGAAATTATTGTAGGTAATAATAAGAGAAAATTAGGAACAAAGTGATAATTTATGTCTGGGTTTTTCAAATTGGACAAGTAAAAAATGAACATTTAATTTTAGTATAGTGGACAAGTAAGAGTGAACGGAGAAAACACTATTCATTTCCTAATGTATTTTTCAAAACAATGAATTTATTACTAGTATATTCAAAAGGTGGTATAGTTAACTTATCATTTTTATTTACTTTTTACAAGGTATGTCATGTCAAACTTGAACAAGTAAAAATAGCCGGAAAATATATTTATTTGTATCATCTTAACCTCTTCTACAGAGCTTGAAAGTAATACAGATACTTCATGGTAAACCAAGTATTGGAGAATTCTAATTTTTATCTTCTGTAACATTATCTCACATTAGAACATGAATTCTCTAATTCTATATATGTTTTAGCAACCAAGTTGGAATAAGAAGTAATTAGAATTCGACTGCATAAATGGATTTTTTGAAAAGACAAATGTTACAAGACAAACACTTAAGACAACATTTTATGACGAGTATTGCCTTATCCAACTTTAGCCTTTTATCAGTCCTAACAACCAGGACCAGGTTAAATATACTTATCTGTATCAAGTGTTTTTACGAGTAAATATCTCAAAAGGTCATCCAACTTTGAGGATTCAATATCTTATAAAATCATTAAACTTTATTTTGTATCAATAAAATCACTTAACTTTGAGTTTTCTTTTTATAAAATCACTCAATCAAATTTATCATAAGAAAATTACTTAACATGATAAAACTTTTTTGCTTGAGTTTGAGTTTGAGTTTTCCTCTTTTCTCTCTTCCATAAATAAAAACTTTACTCAAATGTCTTTCTTTTTTATTTTTGGTAAATAGAGAGAGGTTTTATACATACTAAACAGTTACTATATTCACTTGCATAATATTAATGATTTCGAACTTAATTGGATTATTACAAATCAAAGAGGAGATTATGTTTAGACTATAATTTCCTTCTTTAGCTGCTGCCTGCTAGTAGACTTGAGAGAAACCTTGTTGGAGGATTCTTCATGAAGACGTTTTTATTGTTAATCACGGTTATTTCCATTTTTTGAAAAGGGAGTAATTTTTTTTGTAATTATTGCACAAAAAAATAGTAAAAGAAAAGAAGAGAAGAACATATAAAGGATTGAGATTTGAGGAAAACAATTAATTTATTGTATCATGTCAAATTATTTTTTTAATGATAAATTTGATTGAGTGATTTTATATAAGCAAAACTCAAAGTTGAGTGATTTTTTTGATACAAAACAAAGTTGAATGACTTTATAAGAGAATTCCTCAAAGTTGAATGACCTTTTGAAATATTTACTCGTGTTTTTACCATACCAAACAATTTAATATCAAGAGCAATAAATTAAAGTGAGATTAAAATAGAATTTAACCATGATTAAATATATGAAAAGTAAAAATGGACGGACGAGTAGTAGTATTTTCAAATTTTTTGTTTAGTGAATCTCTAGCTATCGAAGATATTAAATGGGGAAGGGTCACGTGGTCGTAGGTGACAGAAAGAATAGAAGTTTTTTATATCAGAGAATAGAAACTGCTATTTTTAGATCCAATGGCCTAATAATTTAATCAGAGGATGTACACAAAACATTGGCAATGCATCTTAAACAAAAAACTATTCAAACTCCCAACATATTATATATAATATTAGCATGCACTAATTTCATTAGAAGATTGACTTGTCATTTTGTTTTGATTTCTAGAACTCAGAAGAATATAAAGGATAGCCAACAATAAGCACATCATGGAAGGTGTGAAAACATATCTCCATACACATTAACTTTGTAGTCTTTTCGAGATCATAAATTTGGTCTCTTGCTATCATTTTTAAGGGACAATATTGCCTGTCAATTTGCTCTAAACTACAATCACAATCTAAACTTTGCCTTGAGACTTATACTAGTGAAATTATGGATGACAAAAGTGATGTAGAAAAGCTTGATGAAGTGATGCTGCCTGGTTTTCGATTTCATCCGACAGATGAAGAGCTGGTTGGGTTCTACCTAAAGAGAAAGATTCAGCAGAGATCTCTTCCTATTGAGCTCATCAAGCAAGTCGATATATATAAATATGATCCATGGGACCTTCCAAGTAAGAAACATATAAAATTCCTCTGCATTTCATACACTTTAGGTTCATTTTTCATTTCTAATTTCTTAGTAGCAAGTAAATTGTTTTACTTTTCATGTTACTGATTATCTAACTTTTATGGATGTTAAATATAGTGAGCTAGCGTTTGTCCATCAGATTTTGAAAAATTTATCTTCAAATATCTGTTTGGTCATGAAATTTGATTAGATTTTGAGCCAGGTTCATTCTTTACAATTATGAACCATAGTCTAATATTTCCTTATCATACCAATTTTTGTCCAGAACTAGCATCTACAGGGGAAAAAGAGTGGTACTTTTACTGTCCAAGGGACCGTAAATACAGGAATAGCGCCCGTCCCAACCGTGTAACAGGAGCTGGTTTTTGGAAGGCCACTGGAACTGACAGGCCAATTTATTCATCTGATAGCACCAAATGCATTGGTCTTAAGAAGTCTCTAGTCTTCTACAGAGGCAGGGCTGCCAGAGGCATAAAAACTGACTGGATGATGCACGAATTTCGCCTTCCTACGACTAACAGTGAGTCAGGACCACCTAAGAAATTCTTGGATAAGAATTTTCCACCAAATGTAGGTGCAGCTTAATTAACCCCCTTATTATCCATTGAAAGCTTTGTTATCATAGTTTAAATCGATATATTCTCTTTGGTCCTTGCAGGATTCATGGGCCATCTGCAGAATATTCAAGAAAACCAACTCAATGGCAAATAGAGCTCTATCTTACGCATGGGTAAATCCGTTATCTGAAGTAGCATCTCCAGAGTTGTTCAATCAAAGTGCTAATACTCATTTCGTCTCGGAGAATGTCTCTTCTATAACTGAAACAGGATCAGTTCTCCACCTATCCAATAATAATGACTTGCTACAAGGAGTCTCAAATGTTCCTTCATATAAGGCCCTCAATACTATGGCTTCAAGACCATCTTATCTTTCAAGTCCTAGCACAGACATTTCCTATAACTTCATGTTTTCGTCTTCTGAGGTTTCAGGACAAAACAACAGGTGTTTACTAGACGCGAACTCAATGTTTTTCAACACATCCCCTGGTTTAATCACTGATATCAGCAAGACCTCCGAGTCCATAGACTTTGACGGTCCAAATCAACAACTGAACAGCTTCGCAATTAGTTCATCACAAGAGATGCAAAGAAGTATAAGCATGGAAGATGATGAAGCAGGATTAAGGAGTAATCAAACTTCAACAAATGATAATACTGAATGGGAAAACATGAGATCAGTGGGATTTCCTTTTAGTTTGACAGCTAGTTTGGCTGATGAATGGAAGCCTAGTTTGTCATGGGATTCTCCTCCCTGTCCTAGTGAGATATCCACCAGTTTCTCAACAAACAAATGCTACAACTAGTTCTACATTCAAATAGAGAACCTCCTGGATTTGTGTACATCTTGTTTTTTTCCTTTTCGGCATCCAGCATCTGAAGTAGTCGAGTCAATCAACTTCAGATACCGGATGCCTATGGAAAAAAAAAAGAATCTAGCCATAGCACTTAAAAAAACAGCTATATTCTGTTAAAAGTTATTGTACAGCTTTATGATTTTCACTGCTTTAGCTTGCTCGAATTTAAATGTAATATGTTTGGACAAAATTTTCTTGTTTTTTTCGTAGTATTTAAGTATTAAGTATGTTTTATTGCATGTTTACCCTTTCTGAAGTTGGACTTTTCTCTTTCTTTTCCCCAAAAAAACCATTAGTATCAGATTAGATGCTGTTTAAAGCCTAACAGGCTAACACTAGTTGAGATAATGACTGTCTGTGTACTCTCTAAAACCTGAAATTGCTGGGAGCAAACTTGACCCGTTTTACAACCCTAAAATGGCAGAAACTGAAATTGGATAAATAGCAAGTTAGATCAACTTCAAACTAGAATAAAATTGGATCAAACGGAAACCTGAACATAGACTTACCAAGATGAAAATTAAACTTTGTAGTGCTTTGTTAATTACCCGGGAGCGACACCATGTTTAAGGGATGGCCTATAGAGATAAGCAATTAGTTGAATTAGAGTCATATTAAAAAAAAGAAAAATTGTATATAATTGCAAATTATTAATTCAAATTAAATGTTATAAATATAATTTGATTTAATTGTACCCCATAGCAAACTATTGTTATTTCACCTCTCTCCTGGTGAATCTCGCTCGCCACTCTCGTTCTCTCCCTCGCCTCTCTCATTTTTTATACAAACGCAAGTGTATAAAGTGCATTTGTGTATGTATAAAGCGAGAGAAAATTGTATATATACATATATTTTCGTTCCCCTCTCTCCCCTCTCCCATATATCGCTCGCCACTCTCCCAGATCTCACTCTCTTATTCGCCTCTCTCACTTTATACAAAAAACGTAAATTATATAAAATGCGTTTGTGTTTGTATAAAGCAAGAGAAAATTGTATATATACATATATTTTCGTTCCCTTCTCTCCTCTCTCCCAGATCTCACTCGCCACTCTCCCAGATCTCGCTCTCTCACTTTATACAAAAACACAAATGTATAAAATGCGTGAAAATTGTATATATACATATATTTTTGTTCCCCTCTCTCCCCTCTCCCAGATCTCGCTCGCCACTCTCCTAGATCTCGCTCGCCACTCTCCCAGATCTCGCTCGCTCACTCGCCTCTCTCACTTTATACAATTGATTTTTTTGTATATGTATATCAAAGCAGATTATA
>JAJOOO010008407.1:0-15636 GCA_029582685.1 Solanum piurae | reverse complement strand
TAAGTTGCTATTTGTGTGGTTTACATCCCATCTCTGGCCACACTGGTTTATTTGACAAATTACCTTTGCTTAAATACTAAAAAGAAAAAGGAGTTTAGACTATTTTCATCAAAGCATATAAATAAACCACGTGTCTTTCTAAGGGGGAAGGGGTTGCTGATATGCATAACTAGTTTAAATAATACCTCAATCAATATTCTATAAGTTATAAATATACTTAACACATTAAGTGTGATGGATATATGAAAATAATCTTGGGATAAATTTTTAGTTCCCTTTAATTCCTTGTTAGTTACAAACTTTGGAGTAATTTTAGAATTAATAATTAGTACTGAGATAAGTTATTCCTATTTCTAGGTGGAATAATAATCATGAAATAACTTATCCCATGATAAAATAGTTAAACTGATAAAAATATCCCCTCAAAAAAAAATTATACTTCACTTTTCACATCGCTTACACTAATTTTGTTTTGTAAATAAACAACTTAGTATTAGAAAGTATGTAATGCATATTATTTTTAATACAACAAATCAAACATTCAATAAAAAATAATAGCAGAATAACTAATATCAACATAATGTATCTTCAAAACAAACAACCCCTTATAATATAAATATTGTTTATATTATTAGGATATATAAATTAATTTCAAATTCTTTATATTGTTAAGAGTTATTATTTTTGATATTTTACCTAATTTTCATAATTTAACAAGTTTATACCTTATTATTTTATAAATGTACCTTTTTTTAAGCAGAAATTAAAATTATTATGTAATGATTGACTCTAAATTATTCTATATCACATAAATTAAAATATAAAAAATAACATATGTTAGGCTCGTACTAGTATGAAGCTCTGTATCTAATTCTTAAATAAGAGTTTTGTTATAAAATATTATAGTGTGGATGTCCACTACATCAAGAAGTTACTCTCATCCATTATCTCCATTACTTTCCTCCATTATGAAGATAGCCATAACCTCCATAACCTCCATAACCTCAAACTTTATAACCATTATTCTTGTAACCTTTCACTTCTATAACCTCCTCCATTATATTCATGTTAATGTCATGTTTATGACTAACATTTTGTATGTCTCTATGTTACACTATAAATAGAGGCATAAGGTTTCATATTGTATACACTTGAAGACTTGGAAGTATAAGAAATACTCTCATATCTTGTCTCTGTATTTCTATTGCTTTCATCTTCTATATTTCTTGTCTTATTTTGCTTTAGTTTTACAACACGTTATCAGCACGAGTTGCTCATTCTCCGTCAAGAATCAATGGTAGGTATTTCTTGATTTTTATGAATTATCCTAATAATTCTTCGATTGCATGGTATACTTCATATCCTATATATTATTTGTACTAACAAAGCTTGTTTTGTAGTTGTTTTAAAATGTTTAGTAAATTATGATAATCTTCATAACAATGTTGAGAGGGACTATTAAAATGTTTTAATTTATTTTAACTTGGAACTTTTATATGGTTCCAACATGTTGTTCTAATTAATTAATTTTGTTCATTTTTACTCAATTTTAAGTCAAATTCAGATTATATTTATGGTCTTCAATATTATATTTTTGGTAATGTATTTGGTTTATTAAGACATTGATTGAGGGTAAGACGGTGAATTCAAGTTTCACCGCACCAAGTGGGTAAGACATCGAGTAAAGTTTGCACCATGATAATAAGAAGTTGGGTTCAAGTCCCATTGATTTATGACCAAAGGTGTCCTTATATGGGTAAGACATTGGATTTAAGTCCTAATGCACTATAGTGATGATATGATGATGACTAACATAAAGTTGTATACTTTTGACTGAAAGTCATGAAATTTGCCCAATTAATTTGCTTCACTCTCTTATGTGAATGTGGTAGCAGTGCATAATATGTCTGAAAAATGACAAGTGGTTGAATGTATGAATATGGGTGTACTTGGTAAAATGTTAATGGTCATCATTGTGGTAATTAAAAGGAAGAACATTATGGGTTCTTAAGATGGTCCTTCAAATGTGAAGGTAATTTTGTTCATCAAAGTTGTATGAAAGGTTATTGGGCACATTATTTCTTAGATGGTCCTTCAAATGTGAAGGTAATTTTTATCCATCAAAGTGGTATGAAAAGCTATTGGGCACATTGTTGTTGATGCAACCCAATTTGAAAAGTTTTGTAAATCCTCCATCAAAATAAAGGAATACAAAGTGGTAGTACAATTGGTACATTTGACCTCTTAAAGTGATGTTGAGGTGAGTCACATAAATTTGATAATGTCAAAGCATGACAATGAGTTTCTGATAAAAACTTATGGAGCATGTACAAATGGTTACAGTTCATTTCTTGAAGAGAATGTGACTTGTGTTCGTATGGATAAGGACATGTTCATGTTAACAGGGGCGGATCTATGTGGACGGGTGGGGGTGCCATGGCACCCAGTGATCTCGGAAAAAACTTTGTATATATATGTATATATGTAAAATAATTCAATATATATTAACGTTGTCACCCACTAACTAGAATGATGACAGATCAATTGGAAAAGGAGAAAGTCTGCCACACGCCCAGCGCAGGTTCGAACCTAGTTGGCGCCATTTATTTTTTGGCTTGCTTTTTCTTTTCTTTTCTTTCCTTTTTTGTCTTTTTCATTAATGTGTGAAGGACTTAAATTTTTTTTTCTTCCATTTATGTTTATTTATTTACTATTCTTTATTAATTCAATTTGACTCCTTTTCACAATTAATTTTTAGTTCTTTTTTACTTTCTCTTTCACTAATTATTAATCTCTTGATAAGAGTGTTACTTGTTTATTCTTTATCAATTAATGAGTACTGAATTATGAACGTCAAATAAATATTATTCAGAATATATTTAAATAGTAGTTTTTTAAAAATATAAGTTTTAAAAATGAGGAATATTATTACTAGAGTTTTCTTTTTAATTTAAAGGTTCTTTCGATCTTCACCGACGTTCTTGCTAAGTAAGATGATTAGGCTGAAACTACAATTTTTATTTTTTCCCTACTATGTATCTCCAACAACGCATAAAATCAATGGAGTATGAACATATTAAGTTAATACTATTAAATGGTTTATACAACTCAAATTTTAATGTGAATTTTTTTTTCTCAAAGTTTCGGCGAATAAGCATCTAATTCCAAAAAGGAAATAAAATTAAACTGTTTAGTTATCTCTTATCTCAAAATATCTAAAAGAAAATATTACTAACATGCATGTTTGATTGATTTGTTTATAAAATCGAAAAAGATTAATAACTCGAATGGTAATCCAAAGATAAAGCAATCGATTCTTTTGTCTTGAATGATGTGGCACCCACGACCTCCAAATTCTAGATCCACCTCTGTTCATGTATGGTTAGATAAATGTCACATCTCACCTCTACGGGAGGTTTGAGATATTGATTTATTTTTTTTGACATAAATGGTCATTTTGGTCATACACTTTGAGTACTACACAAATATTGTGGTATGTTTTATTATGAACTATTGAAGGACAAAAGAAAGAAATAATTCTTTTCTACAAAGGTTGTGGTCATGACCAAAATAAATGTTGTTGTGTGGCAACACAAATTTGTCATTGGTTGTCAAGAAATAAGTCTTGCATGTAATAATTTTAACCATGACAATAGTAATAATTTTCTCCTTGAAGGAGATGATCACCATAAGAATGATGTTGTGAAATTTGTGGCAGTATACAAACTTAATTAAGAGTTTCGAAAGAACTAATTTGTTACTATCCAGAAATGAAAATATTTCATAATATTGAGGTTGTAGTAAGTCTCAAAAGAAACTTTTTAAGTTTTGGAGGAATTGAAAAAAATTATTATATTGAGACTGTAAATTATTGAAAGATTAAATATCTTCAGATTACTACAATCAAAGTGGGTTATGAATATTCACATAAAAAGTTACCCGCCTTTCTCTTGTTTGTTGTATACAAATATAGGCATGATGATGGAATCGCATGCAAAAGTAAACTAGAAGTTTACTAGAATAAAATCAGTTGTCATAACCAGTTGACCATTTCGGTTCAAATGTGATGCAAAAGAATTGAGAATTCATGTGGTTATATGTTGAAGAAATAAAAGATTCTTCAAGAATTCTCATGTGTTGCTTGTTCTCATGATAAAATGATCATTGTACCAACTAAGGTTGGGATTATATCCCCTGAAATTATTTGGAACATATAAAAAGGTGAATATGGGCCCATTCACCTGCCATGTGGACCGCTTACTATTATGATTTAATAGATGCATCTATGGTATGGTCACATGTGCATTTGTATCAACTTACAAATTGGTTTTTGTAAGGTTGTTTGCTCAAATTGTTAAATTAAGAGCACAGTTCCAAACTACATAAAATTATGTTGATAATACTAGTTGGTTTAGCAGAAATTGATTGCCTCCAATTATAGCTAGACCACTGATTATGAGAACAAATCTCTCAAATAAAATTTGGTATGAGATGAGTTGATTTAACAGGTATGCATCAAGCCAACAAGGTTCTCTCATCACAATTGGTTCAGGGTCAGGAACCAAATAATTTTCATCTAAAACGTTGATGTGTGCACATATGATTTTATTGTTCCACCACGCACAAAGATGGATTTCCAAATGAGGTTGGGGGTGAATGTTAGATTTCCTAACATTAGGGGGAGATATGTTTAGCATCTGAAATTATGTGTGGGTGAATTATCTAGATCCTCGTTAAAAAAATGTGAACTTGAAGTTCAAGAGATAATTCATTTGTGAAATGTTGCAAATAATTTGCCAGATGTATTTGCTGACCCAATATTTTAATTAAGCTGCAAATGCTCCAATAAATAGTCCTTGAAGGACAAAGTCTATGGTACGCCAGAAGCGTGATAGACCAATCGATTTCAAACGTAAAAATCCTTGAGGAAGGAAATGAGCAAATTATCAAAATGGTCATGATAATGAGGTAAGTGCTTTGAAAGAGCACTATGACATAACACTTCATAAAACCTTGACAAAAGTTCAAGTACCTGAAAATGATGAAAAATGCAGAGATGTCCATAAGTTATGTCGTATTGAAATCGAGTCAAATGACCGTCGACGGTATCTTTGATATGAAGTAGCACTCAATTCTATAAGTGGTTACGAGGATCTTAAATTCGAATCTGTCATATAATGTGGACAGATAAATGATTGGCCAATAAAATGCACTATTCAAGTATATTTTGTTTCACTTAGAAAAATGATGTTTTTGAACTTATAGTTCATAGATCAAAATATATGTCAGTGGGGTACAAATGAATCATTGTGTGAAAGTATAACTGTAAGATATAAAATATTGTTTGTGCCTCGGGGCATAAAGGATTTTGGCAGAAGTCCTGACATTATTAAATGGAGATATGTTCTCCAGTGATGGATGTAATGAGACTTATTTCAATCTGGCAATAGATGAAATACTTGAATATGTATAATGATTGATTATCATGTCTAACTAGACGATAAAGGTTATATGAAAATTCTTGAAGGATTTAAAAGGTCTTAAAACAATTCCATTGAGTACCCAATGGTTCTGAGATTGCTTAACACAGAGAAAAAATCTTTTCAACCTCATGAAAATGATTTAAAATGTCATGTATTAGTGCAATTGGTGCACTTACAGATTGTTGGTTATGCAAATTCTAGAAGATTATTTGATATACATATATAAAAGTTATGTGAGGGGATTGTCATATTATCATTCAAGTTAAGCCAAGAAACTAACAAAGCAGTGACTCAACACATAGAAGATGTGTGATTTTCTTTGAGAAGAAAAGACGAGCAACGTATAAAATTGAAATGATCAATCTCTGAGTTAGAAATGATTTGATTATGTAGATGCAGAATATGTATTTGATCTGCATAAAGCTCAATCGCAAAAGAGCTATTTGTTTACATATGGAGGCACGACAATATCTTGGCATTCAAAGAATCAAACATTGGTAACCACTTCTTCAAATCATATAGAAATAATATTGATCTATGAAGTAAGTCGGGAGTGTGTATGGTTGGAATCATGATCTATCATATTCAGAAAATATGTTATTTTCTTTTGAAAAGGATATTCCAGCCACCATATACGAAAATAATATATAGCTCAATTGAAAGGAAGATACAATCAAAGGAGATCGGACAAATCATATTTCACCAAACGTCTTTTTCACACATGATCTTCAACAAATGGTGAGATAGACGTTCAAAGACACATTCAAGTGATAATCTTGTAAACTTATTCACTAAGGATTGCCAACATCAATATTTGAGAAGTTGTGATATAAGATTGGAATTGCATCGTCTCCGAGATATCAAGTAAAGTTTTTATCAGGGGGAGAAAAATACGCGTTGTACTTTTTTCCTTAACCATGATTTTATCCCAATTGGGTTTTCCTGGTAAGGTTTTTAACGAGGCAACATTCAAAGCTTATTAAAAGATATGTGTACTTTTTTTCCTTCACTAGGATTTTTTTCCCACAGGGTTTTTTTCTAGTAAGGTTTTAACGAGGCATATTATCTATGGACATCCAGGGGAGGTGTTATAAAATATTATAGTGTGGATGTCCACCACACCAAGAAGTTACTCTCACCCATTATCTCCATTACTTTCCTCCATTATGAAGATAACCATAACCTCCATAACCTCAAACTTTATAACCATTATTCTTGTAACCTTTCACTTCTATAACCTCCTCCATTATATTCATGTTAATGTCATGTTTATGACTAACATTTTGTATGCCTCTATGTTACACTATAAATAGAGGCATAAGGGTTCATATTGTATACACTTGAAGACTTGGAAGTATAAGAAATATTCTCATATCTTGTCTCTATATTTCTATTGCTTTCATCTTCTATATTTCTTGTCTTATTTTACTTTAGTTTTACAACAAGTTCAAAGGTTTTAATGCTCTATTAGAAATTCTTCCTCGAAAATGTATATATGCATGCACATGTATTTAAACACTAAATAAAGCCTATAAATATTTACTAGGACTTTTTATATAGCTCAAATAAGAAAATAATTAATAATTAAAATTTTACAGCTCTTTAATAGACAACAATAAATTATGATAAAGCTGAAGGACAATGTTTCCATAAATAATACTAGTAATTTTTTTTATGTTTTTTGAAAATTTCTAAAGGGAGTGATATTAACATTAGTTTTGCGCCAAAAGAAACCAAAAACAAAAAATGTTAATGTCCTCTAGTTTGTACATCCAGAATATTTTTGAGCATATTTGATCTAAGCTGTCTTTATCATAGTTGTTTTCAAAATTCTAAATATAAAATAAAATAAAAAAATAAAAGTATAATTTATTCCATGTTAAATCTATTTTTAAAGGGTAAAACGGTTACAACATTTCACAAAAGGTCTTGATGTTTCTTATAATATATCCCATAGATATGTGTATTAAGCATGTATTACCATCGATGTGTATAATCTTTTTAAAATTACATAAATATTAATTAAATAATATATTTAAATTGAAAAAAACTTACAAGAAAAAATCAATCTTTAAAAATAATGAAGGCTAATAATATACTAACTCAACGAAAGAAAGAAATTATGCGTCAACAAAAATCCTAAAATCAACAATTGATTATGAAAATGTCTTCCACACGTGTATTGTGTGCAGTAGGCAGTTCAATTATTTGCATTGTGACTCATTAAGCACATACATGTGCAAAATACTTGTAACTACATTGATAGAATATATTTTTTCTTGTATGAGCATGATAATATTAACGTTATACGTTTTTATTTAAAAGTATTGTAAGCTTTATAACTTTTTAAAAATATTTTTATTCATGAAGCATTGATGTTTACGGAACTTTAACAATATGTAGGACACTCAATTTGTATTAGTGTGTCATACAAATTCCTATTAGAATTTTTTTTTTTAAATGTTAGTACAATTTTATTCAACAACAAATAACTATCTTTTTGAAAGAAAAAAAACGCAAACAAAATCAATAAAAAGGAGTCTTGACGTGTATTAAAAGGAATTTCCTTTATATCTTTTTTGACTTTAGTCAATTTCCTTTTCTTCTTTTTGTTTATTTAAATGATCGAAATTTTATTATTAGAAAATCAAAGTAGCATATGCATAATTGAACTCAAACTACTAAATATTTTTTTCTAAAGTTAAGCACTATGAGTACAATTTTATCTTTATCCATCATGTAAATCAACTCAAGTAGTTCACTTTTTGCACAACAAAGTCAAAAAATAACATCTTACTTTTGTTGGACTTTTCCAAAACTATTCCACTAAATTCAAAATAAGTTTACAATCAAGATAGTAACATTTAAAGAATTGTCTCCAAAAGTTGGGTCAATAAAGTTTCTTACAATAAACAAGATGACACTTGCTATAGTTGAATGTAATTAAGATCCTATGGTCGATTCATCCCAAGAAAACTAGCTATTACAAACAAAAAAATGGAAAAATTATTTTGGCCAGAATGATATTTTTTTTTAATGTTATTTTACCTTTTTAAACATTTTTATCATTTTAACTTTAGTACCTTTTATCTAAAAAATGAAAAAAATATCAGTTTATTTTAAAATAAAAAAAATATTATAGTTTTTTAAAATTTCTGGCCAAATTTTCTGGCTATTTAGCATTACCCAAAAAAAATTATGTAGATAAAATTTAGTAGGAACAGGTTTCTTGTTGTAGAAACAATTTCTTCTTCGAAGCTTTTCATATAGATTTGGGAACAATTTTATAATTATAAAATAAAATATATTTTACAATTCCACACAAAGCACAAATATATTCACTAGTAAATTGGGATCAAAGGTAGGGTTGTCTCGACAACATTCGACTGCCTAAAGTCAACTTTGTAGAGATTCCTTTTAATTGAAATATAAGAATTGAATAATAATAATAATAATAACAATAACATATCTGGTGTATCTTACAAATGAGGTTTAAGGATAGTACGATTAGGATTGCTTATCGGGCGAATAATTTTACTTAACCATTTGCCTTATCAGGTATCATTTTTTAAATTTACTAATCCGCTAGCCAATAAGATATCGGTTGGTTCGATAACGGATTAGTAATTATCGGACGGTGAATCGGCTAACCTCTATATTTTATTTTTCATGAATGCACCATAAAAAAAGACTTCTTTTCACTATTTTAAATTAAGTTAAATTATAAAATTCTTCTATATTGTAAAAAATATAGATTAATAGTAATATAATAGTTAATACAACATAAAAGTAAGTAGGTTTTTTTTTTTTTTCTTTCTGTTTTTGACTTTACAGCTTTAGGACTAACAAAATATAATTATCTATTATGACAAAATATTAAATGAGGCTAATATATCTAAGATAAAAGTGTAAGTATGGTAACTCTTAAAGGGTTAGCGGTATATCCGATAAGGAAATTGAATAATCCATCGCTACACCAATAAACCGTTAATTATAAATTTTGAATCCATTCACCAACCGTTTATTCGATAACCCAATATCAATAGGCCAATTTCACGGTTGGCTTATCGATTATAGTTTGATTTTGAACACCCCAGGTACGATGCAAGCAGAAGTAAGAATGTAAACAATGAAATTTTTCAATGAAAAACGTAATATAAATTTAGAATAATAAAACTTGGCTCAAATATTTGTGAATTGATATAATAATATCAAAAATATGTTGCGCTGAATTTGATATAATGATGACTGGTTATTTTGCTTGAAATTTGAATAAAGATATCATTAAACAAATTTAATTTTTTTAATAAACAAATAACAATAGATTTTGTAGAAGGTTCGACTATATGAGATAATTTAATATTAATAATAATCAAAATAGTGAAAGAGGAATGAAAAAGATAAATAAAAAAATAATAATATGGATTAATGTCAATCGTCAAAATTAAATAAGACAAACAAAATATATAGCCACATAAAAATATATATTACAATTACACTATTTTGTTTCTCACAACCTCACATTAAACAAGGTAAAAAATTGAATATTATATTTCTAATCAAATATTTTTTTTTTCTTAACAATATGTATATAAAATACATATTTTTAAAAAATGAGTTATTACTTTAGTTGTCTTACGATGGAGCGGATGCTGGTGAAAAGAATACTTGTATATTTATTTTATAAAAATTGGCATTTGAAAAATAGGTATAAAAACATGATCTTTTTAAAATATTGGTCTAAATACAGAGAATTTCAAAGTAGATAGGCTAGATAATAAAATAATCCATCTAAATGGAGCATTAAGTTTTGTTTAATAACAACACAAAGAAAACAGAAAAAGTGGGAACCACATGAGGCTTCTTTTTGTGTGTCTAGGGTAGGCCCCAGTTCATGCATATAACCCAAATTCTATCTTTCCCCCATTTTCAAAATAAAATAAAATTAGTCAATAATAATAATAATGTTGAATATAATGGAAAATGTGAAAAAGTAAAGGAGTATTTTTTATATGTATGTTCCACACTTTCCCATTGCTTTCTTCTGTGCTTCATCATCAATCAAAGAAGAGGGCTAAGCAAAAGCTGTTTTCATCACTTTGATTTCTTGCCTCATTTTGAAGGTTCCATTTTCCCCTTGTTCATTTATTCTTGAAATTTTTTAGTTTGTTTACTCTTCCATTGTTTAACTTAGAATCCATCAAGATTTCATTTTTTGAGTAAGTAAGACAAAGGGGTTTTAAGGTTTTGATTATTAATTTCCATATACAGACTTGTGAGCTCTTTAGATTTTTTTTCATTAATGTAGTTGATGTCACTAGATTCTTAAAAGTCAGAAGCAATAGAAAAACTTTTTTATTTTATTTTGGTTTTTTCAGATTATCCTTGAGCTAGATAGGGTTCTGTGCAACATATTTAACAATGTTGTTGGTGATTTGAAATTCAAAAACAGTTTTGATTTCATCTTGGAGAATGTTTGTGTTGTCTTGATTGATAGAGGAAGATGGCAAAGCATTATATTGACCTAATAAATCTTTTCAATTCTTTTAACTCAATTGGTGATCAACTTTAAATGAATTTGGTAAAAAACAAAATTGTTATTTAGTAAGATATGTGTAGTTTGATTGTAGTGTTATTTGGTTGTAATATTGCTCTGTTACTATTAGTTGTTTTGTTACTACCTATTGTCTCTTGTACTTTCATTGTGTCTTTTTCTAGTTTGTTTATGTCTGGAGCGAGGGTCTACTGGAAACAACATCTCTGCCTCACTTCTGAGGTAGAGTTAAGGTCTGCGTACACTCTACCCTCCCCAGACTTCAATCTATGGGAACACTTGGTATGTTGTTGTTGTTATTTAGTAAGAGAGACTGCAAATGTGAGTGAGTTTTGGGGAGGGAATGCAATGCAAGTCTTAACGACTATGACGTTAATGATTCTCTTATCACTTGCTGCTTGAATTGATGGGTGCCGTAATACATTTTTATCAGGTCCTAGTTTAGCAACTTGTCAAAGTGTCCAACAAGAAGCTATAAGGAAGTTACATTAGTGCAGAATCCATCGAAGATAATGCAGAACATCTTTAAAAATAAAATAAAAATTGGGGATAGGGAAGGGGAAATGGAGGAGGGGATTACAAGGTGGAGAATCGAACCCTCACCAACAAGGTGAAAGTATACCTTACTGAGCTACTAAGATTATCCCAATGCAGAACATCTTATTGATTACACTTTACAGAAAAAATCTTGTGATGAAGTAATAATCTTGTTAATGTGGGTAAACTTCCGTGTAGAAGTAATACACCAAAAAGTAGAGAAACCTACAAACTGTCAGAGAGATTAACCAAAAACAGGAGGTTATTCCTCAAATATACAAAGTTATCATCAACTCTTCCATGCTCTCCTTCCAAAGGACCCATATAAGGGCTAAATGGGCTATTTCTCATGTCCTACATCTTCTTTCCTTCTTCTAAGGTCCATCTGTGTAACAGGTCCTTTACAGTGTCCAACATTATCGACTGTACGTGCTCAGGACCAGCTTCCATTCACCACAACTGGGTAACACATGAAAATGCAGCAGTAGGTCGTTCAGATATTTGCGGATCTATACATTAAGCACCATCCCAGAGCCTTAGTATTATTCCTGTATTTTCGTGTTTTTAGATTTATTTGTTACTGCCGGCTGTTTCTTTAGCCCTGATCATTGTATCATCCTATGGTATTTTTGGTTTGCTCCTACTGCTTTCTTTTGCATCTTTCTTTGAGCCGGGAGTCTATATGAAACAGCCTCTCTACCTTCAAGTAATTTGTAACTATTCAGGCACTTTCTGGATATTGTGTTAGTAATACAATTACATTTCGACTATCAGTGAAGAAAAAAAAATAATGTGAAATCATCCAGTCTGATCGAAACACAAAGCATAAGTTTTAGCACTTCCTATAATTTGTTTGTCGTTATTCAAGGCTGTAGGCAGATCCAAGTGCTTCTTTAGCTACCTACTTCTAGAGAGCATCTTTTACATAATTTATTTTGTTGGTGTAAAAGTAGTTTCATTGATGATATAGATTAATATATGGAGTTTTTGGAGTTGCTAGGGAGATGTTGTAATTGACTGTATGGATATTCCCAGCAGTCTTTTGTAACTTTTTGGTTTTGGTACCTTCTTGGTACTTTAGTCAATAAACCTTAACCTTATCAAAAAAAAAAAGAGAGCATCTTTTACCATCCAGAAAAATGAAACCTAGAAGTGCAGGTTTAGAATCACCAAAGAAATACTTTCATTGAAGTTGTGAAACAACTTAGAGTTCCAGAAAATCTTAGTCATTCACAAGAATCACCAAAATACAACATATGAGAGCAAAGAAATACTATGGAAGAAACACAACTGACATAAAACTTATGTCGCAGTAGTAGAGCAGATCATAATGAAGATATAATCATTGTTAACATTCCATGTTAAGTTGGGCATTTCAAATCATGCATTCAAAGCTATAGAAAGAAAGTTAAATATTCTAAGCTATGATGGAAGTTTTGCTGAAACCATCTTTTAACTGTATGCTTGCATAAATGGGATCAGCTACCACCTTTTATATGGATATCCAAGAGAACTTTTGCATTTCTGGAATTGTTGAATTTTAGTTGCATCTAATGAAATGTCTTATTAATTTTGTAATTACTAAACTCATTTTTCAAACTTTTTTAACCATCAGTAGTCATGGATGTTTATGCAATTATGCTACATATGCGGATCGATTAGTGCAGTTGTATAGCATAGTGCAATTGGCACCTAATGTTTCTTTATAGCTGCTTTCACTGATTTTTTGTTTTACTCCTTTTCTTTTCACAGAAACCTTTTTTCATGACTGCAAAATTGTATGTCGCCATATGCCATCAGGAAGACTTTCTTTAATGGATTTGGAACCTGCCTACAAAATGGAGAGCATAAGAGCAGTCCAAGATATTCAGCATGAATTTTGGCCTCTTGATGAAATAAATCCAGAGAATGCTAAGTTCCCCTGTTGTTTAGTTTGGACTCCTCTACCAGTAGTCTCATGGTTGGCACCTTTCATTGGACATGTAGGAATATGCAGAGAGGACGGTTCTGCCGTGGCCTTTTCTGGTTCCAATTTTATTAATGTTGATGATTTTGCATTAGGTTCTGTTGCCAAATACCTTCAACTAGACAGAAAACAGGTACAATTTACTGTGGCATGCTCTTAGCCTTTCAATTGTTAGTTGTAGCATTATGTCACTCACTAAACTCTCCCCCCATCTTGCTTAACGCATCGCCCCTACTATTTATATTCACATATAACTTCCAACACTTCTACCTGAAACACTATGCTTAGTTACCCCACATAAAGAAATAGGCCAATTTGATCTTACCAACAAAGTATTGACAAGAATTTCTGAATGCTGAATAATTGGACAGTGCTGCTTTCCGCGAAACCTTGCTGCGCACACATGCAAGCATGGCTATAAACACACAGAGTTTGGGTCTGCAATTACTTGGGATGACGGCATCCAATCAAGCGTTCGTCATTTTGAGCACAAATCGTACAATTTATTCACTTGCAACAGCTATTCTTTTCTTGCTAATTGCTTGAACAAGCTCTGCTATGGTGGATCAATGGATTGGAACATGATCAATGTTGGCGCTCTTTTATTGTTCAAAGGACATTGGGTTGACAACATGTCAATCTTGAGATCATTTTCACCTTTTATGCTAGTTGTATGCTTTGGCATTTTCATGGTGGGATGGCCTTTTTTGGTAGCATTATTGGCTTTCTCACTTCTTCTTTTAGCATGGTTTATTTTTGCTACTTACTGTCTCAAAAATATGTTGGATTCCTAGGTTTCTTGTATCACACTGCTACAAGATTAAAATTTGTTAATCATTAATATGTGAAGAACCCCATAGAGTTTAATAACTCTGCACTGTCAAGTGTAGAAGAATTTGTATAATATCAAGTTACTTAAAATATATATTCAATTTATATGACACATTTTCCTTTTTAATCCGTCGAAAAAAGAATGAATGACACTATCTACCTTACTTTTGGAACATTATAAAATCTTTTCATATATTTAAACTCAATGTCTGGTCATAAATCACATAAATTGAAACAACATGATTAGTTATAAATTGTCGTCACTGATAAATGATAATTGGAATTAGGCGTGTGCATCGGTTGGTTTTTTTATGTATTATTGATTTAGTTTATCAGTTTTTGATTTTTAATTATGTTAAATTAATAAAATACTTTTTTATCGATTTATCGATTTTTGATCCTTAATAGTTTGGTTTTAAATTCGACAAACAAAAAAGATGCTTATAAAATAGATAAGATGTGTGAGATGGATTAAATGAGTAGCCCAGTATGCTCAAAATTCAGTTGGATTAAGATGTGTGAGATGTAACTAATCTAACTGGTTTTGCGGTGGCCATTTTTTATTCCAAATCTATATATATATATATATATAAAAAAGAAACATAGAGAAGATGATGTGACACTTCTTTATGATCTCTATTCCTATTTATTTTTTCTCTCTTTTTTACTTTATTTTTCTCAATAAATAATTATTTATTAAGATGATTTGAAATATAAAAAAAAAATTGGTAGAAAGATAAGAAAAATAAGAAGAAAATTAAACAAATTATATCCGGAATATAAACAACTCAATATAACAAAAACTGATAACGACAAATTAGATGAATTAATAAATATTATATCTAAAAAAGAATATAAATATATTCAATATTTAAAGAAACAATGAATAAAGAAGATTATGCAATAGATGAAAAAACATATGAAAATTACGATGGATTAAAAATAAAGATAATATTTTCTAATCTAGGAAGAAGATATAAGAAAATAGGTGATAATCTAAGTTTGATGCTAGAAAAAGAAACGGTAAAACTAGAAGATAATTTAACTGTTATGATAAGAATAACAAAAGAAAATGAAGAAATAGATAGAAAAACGGAAATTGAAAAAATAAAACAAAAAGAAAAAGAACAAAAAATGAAATTAGCATATGAGATAAATAAATTTAAAGAAAAATTGCAA
The DNA here is from genome assembly GCA_029582685.1 of Solanum piurae. Taxonomy (NCBI): domain Eukaryota; kingdom Viridiplantae; phylum Streptophyta; class Magnoliopsida; order Solanales; family Solanaceae; genus Solanum; species Solanum piurae. The sequence continues at coordinate 86 of JAJOOO010008407.1, read as the reverse complement.
TCAGAAGATGAGTTAGAAAAAGAAGATAATCTACCCGAATTAAGAATTGATGAAATAAACGAATACGATCTAGATGAACAACATTC
>JAJOOO010008406.1:0-14817 GCA_029582685.1 Solanum piurae | reverse complement strand
TTGAGTTGAGTTTACTTTCTATCATATATCTAAAGAGTTCCATTTTCTCTCAGGCATATTTATAGTTTGGATGTTATTATGGTGAACTGATCGAGTTGGACTGTAGTGTTGTTGTTGGACTGCAGACTGCAGTGTTGTTGTTGGACTGCAATGAAATGCACGTAAGGAATGCCAACTTTCTTCTGATAGAGTTGGACTGCAGTGTTGTTGTTGATTCTTATTGTCTTGTTGGTTCTTGTTTTGACTACTAATTATTATTTTGTATTGCTGGACTGCTGGTTCTTGTTTTGTACTGTTATTGATGTCTAATACTCTTGATTTCTTAGCTTTTTGTTGCAATCTTGAACTTGAAGTAGTGTCACTTTGTAATTTTACTTTTGAATAGTAAATTAGTTATTAGTGTTTCAACATTCATGTATGTGTTAATGTCTTGATAATATACAATTATATTCTTCCCAGTTCCCACAGGCAGTAAGCACTAGTGTAACATGCACTTAGTTTTTGCACTTAGTATGTGTGCAGGATAGTCACTTATTAAGTGCACATCAATAATTGATTGATTGACCATACAAAGTGCACATAATTTGTAGGTAGTACCTAGTAGGTAGTGTACACTTACCTAGTAGGTAGGAAAAACATTATCTGCATATTAGTAATGTACACTTACTTTGATTAAGGATATCGTAGGTAGTACAGTAGTAAACACTGATATGTAGTGTGTATGTGTTAGTGTGTTACTGATCAGTGTTTCATGTATGTGTTGATGATATTCAAACCGAAAAAATTAACCAAACTAAACCGAACCGAAATTGTAAAAACCGAACTGAACCGAATTTATTTCAGTTCAATTTCAGTTTGTATTTTTTTCAAACCGAGATCCAAAAAACCAAACCGAATTTCGTAGACCGAACCAAACAAAACGAATGCCCAGCCCTAAAAATCCGCAAAAATAAATAAATGACAGACTTAGAGTCACTATCTTTCGTTTTTAATCAAAATAATAATAACGAACACCGTCGCAAATAGCATCGCTTTTGTAGAGCGACACCGTCCGTCGTTTCCTTTCCATCGTTTTTCACCACCATTAAATTTTATTCTACATTTAGTCATGCAAATCCAAAATACTTTGACCACTTTCTCATTTTAAATTTTATTCGGCAATTAATCATGCAAATCTAAATACTACTCCCTCCTTCTCATATTACTTTGACTATTTTTCCTTTTACCAGCCATTTAAGGAATAAGAATAATTTTCTTACTAATTTTATCCTTTAATTCTTTTAAATATATTTTATTTATGATCTTTCTATAAAATTTTAATTAATTTTATCTAGATTTTATAAATCGATAAATAATTTGAAATGGATATTTTACGTAATGTGAAAAAGTAATATGGGACGGAGGAAGTATGAGAAAGAATATATTTTATAGCTTAAAAGGACAATGGAAATACATAAACAATATTCATTCATTCCATTTTTACTTGTTTAATATATGACTAAACTCGTAAGCACATTAACCAACCTTTAGCAGACTCCCGCAAAATTGAAGGACAAGGGAAAATGACTTACTAATTATTTGAAGAGAAGTGAAAAAATGAACTAGATAGGATCGTTTGGGGAATTTTCTGAGTTTGTATTTCTTTATGCTCCTCAATTACAAAGCTACTTAGTATATACAAGTAACAAAGGGACTGAAATGTAATAAAATAAAGCTTATAACAAACTATAGTTGTGTGACATCAAAAGATACCACATGTACTATTTTCTGGAGGCATCTAATCTAGACTATGTATGCTAGTATCTATACATGCATATGTATCTATATATCAGAGTGAAAGATAAGTGAGCTTGCTTTCATACAATGGGCAAGACTCCTAAAAGCCCAAATAAAATTGTCCATTAAATAATAGAGGTCATATCAGTTGCCTTTCTTCTTTCACTTTTCTGATCATCATCTTCTTTCTTAGGATCAAGCGGGGCACCGAAAACATCCCCCCTCAAGTGGGAGACCGGAGATCGGATTCCCAACTTTCCAATGAAGTGTCGGTGTAGTGGTCTTGACAAAACCTTGGTGAAGAGTTGTGCCAATTGAGAAGAAGATGGAACAAAATACAATGAAATCGGTCTATCAAGAAGCTTTTCACGAACGAAGTGACAATCCAATTAAATATGTTTCATTCGTTCGTGAAATATAGGATTGCGAGCAATATATATGGCAGCCTGATTGTCACAATGAAGGTTGATAGGTAGTGGAAGAGAAAGAGAGAGATCAGAAAGAGGTCGGACAAGCCATGAAATCTCTGCAACTAATCGTCGCATGGATCAATATTTCGCTTCAGTTGAAGAGAGGGATTCCACAGTTTACTTCTTAGATTTCCAAGAAATGGGAGAACCACCGAAACTGATATAAAATCTACTAAGACGTGTATCGAAACACGCAACTCAATCTGCATCACACAAAGAAAGGATCTGAAAAATATGATCACGATTCATAAAAAGCCCAAGATTTGGATCCTTTTTCAGATATCTCAAGGTGTGAAAAGTAGCATGTAAAAGACCAGATCGAGGTAACTGCATAAATTGACTCAAAGTTTGAACAACTTATGATAAATCCAGACGTGTATGGATCAAAAAATTTAGTTGCCCCACTAAACATCGATAAAAGGTTAGATCTTGAAGAAGAGGACTATAATCGAAGTTCAGTTTTACCGATGGATCTAAAGAAGTGGAAGCAATATGAGTACTAATGTTATGATAATCAGATAGCAACTTAAGAGTGAATTTTCTCTGTGTGATTACAAATCCATCTGACTCGGGTAAAATCTCCATACCCAAAAAACAACTTGCCCTGCCCAAATCTTTGATTTTGAATTCTTTATCTAAGAAAAGCTTCAACTCTCTAATTTCCTCAACGTCATTGCATGTCATCAGAATATCATCAACGTACACTGCAATGATAGTAATCGATGCACCAAAAAATTTAGAGAACAAAGAATAATCATTCATGGAATGCGAGTAACCCCTTGTACTCAAAGCTGAAGACAACCGTGAATACCACTATCGTTGCATCTTTTCCACTTTCCAAACATACGTGAGTCTTCCTTTGGAATTTCAATGTTTCTATTTATGAAATCTAACTTGTTCTTAGCTGAAAATGATATTAACACTCCTTTCTAGTTTCTATAACTGGTGCCATCAAAAATCACATTGATAAGGTTCAGATGAATTTGATGGTGTAAGATAGTGAGGGTGATTTAAATCCACTACATCTTAGTTGGCAGTCTAGATTTAGAAACAAGAAGAACAGTAGTGGCATCTCCCATTTTGAATATCAAATAAGAAGAAGAAACGTATGAAGAGAATCAGAAAAAAAAAATGGAAAGAAGAAGAATGATGATGAATCCTTTTAGTTTTGCTCTGATACCATGAAGAGAAATAAAGAAAAATGAACTAGATAAGATCGTTTGGGGAATTTTTTGAGTTTGTATTTCATCCTGATCCTCTATTACAAAGCTACTTAGTATTATATACATGTAAGAAAGGGTCTGAAATATAAGAAAATAAAGTTTGTAACAAACTACAGTTGTGTGACAGCAAAAGATACCACTTGTACTATTTTCTGGAGGCATCTATTCTAGACTATGTATGCTAGTATCTATACATGTATATGTATCTATACATCAGAGTGAATATTGGATAAGTAAGCTTACTTTCATATAATGGGCAAGACTCATAAAGGCCCAAATAAAATAGTCAATTAAGCAATAGAGGCCATATCAGTTGTCTTTCTTCTTTCTCTTTTCTGATCATGATCTTCTTTCTTAGGATCAAGCAGATCATCGGAAACATTATTGAACTTCATTTCGCCAAAGAATCAGCGAATTAGGACTTTTATAAATACATTGAAGAGACAAGACACCGACAACTTTTAACTTTGTTATACGCAAGTAAACAACGTGACAGATTAATGAATACAATTGTATCACTCTAATGTATGTATCAACATACAGTTTTGTATCACCCTTTAAATATTAGTTTGTATCTATCGAATATAATTTATATTGCTATATTTTTGTACCATGAATATACATACAATCAATACAAATGCAAATGAATATTATTATTTTTAATGTTAAAATGCATTTTGCTAAAATAAGTGCGCGTAACTTTTGTATGAAAGAGTAAAACTTGAGTATGTATTATAAATTGGAATAAAGGGAGAAATTAGTACACGTTTAAAATATATACTTTGACTATATAAATAAGAATTAATATTTTTACTAATTTTATCCATTATACTCTTTTGACAAAATGTATTAAAAAATGACAATGGAGGATAAGTCTTTTGAAACTTTTAAAATATTTATGTATGTGATCAATATTGTTTACAGCATGGAAATCTATATATTTGACTACATAAATAAGAATTAACATTTTAATTAATTTTATCAATATACTCTTTTGACTAAATGTATACATGAAAAAAAAATTAACAATGGAGGAGTTCTTATGAAACTTTATAACCAATACGGTTTACACCTTCAAAAAAAGAATTAATTTAAGGGCTAAATAGAAAAAAAAATAATTTTATTTTTATTTTGTAAATTGCTAACTAATTCGGGATGAATATTTTTTAGTAATGTGAAAAAATAATATGGGACGGGATCCAAGTACCAACATTCTTCTACATGCTCTGTTGTTGATCTATTAGGAGTTTGCTTCAGAAATGTATGTTTTGTTGTAGTATGAATTTATTTAAACAATTAATGCACTTTTTTGACTAAATGTGTACATGAAAAAAAAATTAACAACGGTAGAATTTCAAGTCTCCAACTTATTCTCTACTCAAATCTTCAAACAATTTTACATACTTATAAGCTCAATTACAAATATTGAATGCATACATTAGAACTATGAAATTGATTGAACATGCTAATAAGCTCAACGGTGATTAATGGTCCAACTCTCGATCATCTCATTGATAAGAGCGTACCAATTCTTGCTAACACATTTAAATTGCAACAACGACTTGATAGGACACCTCAACATAATCTCCTTCACTATATCTTTAGGTAAATTAGCCACACAATCATCCATTTTAATCTAGGTTTTTCCACAAAAGCAATTTGCTACTTCTTTAAATAGACGAGGAAATTCCCTCATTCTTATCCTTCATTTGTTGTTACCATAATTCATTTTATAAACATTAAATTTTATTCTGCATTCAGTCATGCAAATCCAAAATACTTTGACTACATTTCTTATATTAATTAATTTTATTCTACATTTAGTCATGCAAATCTAAATACTTTGGCTACATTTCTTATATTAATTAATTTTATTCTACATTAGTCATGCAAATCTAAATACTTTGATTACATTTCTTATATTAAATTTTATTCTTCATTTAGTGTTGAAAATTTAAATACTTTGACTTTATTTCTCATATTAAATTATTTTTCTGTTATTATTCATGTAAATCTAAATATTACTCCCTCCTTCTCATATTACTTTTACTACTTTTTCCTTTACCAGTCATTTAAGGAATAAGAATCAATTTTTTACTAATTTAATCCTTTAATTCTTTTAAATACAATATATTTACGTATCTTATTCAAACAATTAATGCAGCACTTTTGACTAAATATATATGTACATGAAAAAAACATAACAATGGAGGAATTCTTTTGAAATTTTAAAATATTTATGTTGAAGAATTAATTTTAAAAGCAAGATAATAAAAAAAATTAACTCATCTTGATTTTGTAGATTGAAAGATAATTTGGAACAAATATTTTAAAGCTTAAAAAGGAAAGGGAAATATATAAACAGTACTCATTTCGTCTATTTTTGCTTGTTCAGTAGAGAACTAAATTCTTAATCAACAACCTTTAGCAGACTCCCTTGCAAAAAAACTGAAGGAGAAGAGAAAAGTAGTTGATTTCCCTAAGACTTTTATAAATACTCTGAAGAGATAAGACAACTATAACTTTTAACTTTATTACACTCATGAAGTAAACGCAGGATTTCATGCATTTGTATATATAATTTCCACATAACCTAGCAAACATAACTATTGTATTTACTATGCATAGTTATAGTTTTAAAATATTATTGAACGTAATTATAGTTAGGGTTTTATAAAAAAATCTCTCGATCTCCTCTCTATAGCAACATGTATCAACCAGTAAAATGTGCCTAACATATTTTTAAGGAAGGGAATTGATTTGTATAAATCTTTAGGTTGGAAAATTCTCCATGAGTTCGTAGAATAGGAATAAGACACTGCATATTCATCTGGTTCTAGAAAAAGTTAACCACCTTATAGTCATTATTCAAGGGGTTTATTCCGAACCCAAAGTAACAGTTGCAATTTTCAGATGGTTGAAGCTTAATTTTGTGTGCAGGGGTGGCAGGATTCCAGAATGCACATAAAACAACATTAGCAATTTCTCTGGCCATAAAATCTAAGCCCTCCACAGCTTTTTGGCCTTGTGATTCTTTTCAATTTTCCTTTTGTCAGTTTCACTGTATTGGTGTCGGGTTTTAGGAACAACTCTTATGATATTCCCATCCTTTGCATTGATTGTGGGCACATAGGGACCATCGAGAATAACATGTCATAGATCACTATCCTTAGTCATCAGCTAATCATCCATGCGAAATTTTCACCATCTATAAAACTAACCACAAAAATAGAGGTAGCCTAGTTGGTGATTGACCTTCATCCAATTTTAGTGGAACAGCCATTTTTCACATGATTCTCTCTCTTGGTGTTAACCAGATGTCACGACCCAAACCGTCGTGATTGAAACTTACACTAACTCATCCTTCTTGCGATCTCTAAAAGTCCTAGGCACATATTTTTCTAAAAACAGAGCATGAAATTGGGTCCGAGTAAGTGGAGGTAAAGTTGAAGATCTACATTCCATAAAAACTCTCCACCACTGCTTAGCCTCACCTTGAAGTTGAAAGGACGCAAACTCAACCCCATGCTGATGGACAATTCCCAACTTATGAAGTCTCTCATAGCAGTCTAAGATAAACTCATAAGCATCCTCATTCTCAGAACCAAGAAACACAAGAGGCTTTAGCTTCAAAAACTTAGTCAACATTTCATGTTCATTACCAGTCATAACAGAACCCAACAAAGGACGGAAGAAAGCATCATTACCTCCCATTCCACCCGTCTTGGGCTCAGTGCTAGCAACAGGGGGATTAGCAGGAGCTTGAGTTGCTTGAATAAGAGGAACTCCAGGACCAACCAACCCTTTCAAGATGACATGATTTGTCGAGCTAACACTGGGTCTATAGAAGGAACATCGGTAGTCTCAGCCTGAACCTATTTCTCTTGTCCCACCTCTTCAACGTTTTCAACCTCAATATCCTCTTTTATCTCTTCGTGATGTACGGGAGGGGCCTCATTTTGGGGAGCAATTTTGACCGGTAACCCATCTCTAGCAGGCGCCACTCTTCCACGGCCTCTACCCATAGATCTTCCTCTACCCTTGCCTCGACTGTGACCTCTTGCTGCAGATTCCTCAGCTGGAGCATTGACGGGAGCTACGGGCCTGATGTCGTTGAATCTAGTATTAACCATCTGCGGACAGAAGAGTGAAGGAGGTTAGATACCAATTTGAATCGCCAGATACCAATTGGAATCAAGCCATAGCACAAAAGGAGACAAGAGAAAACAGAGAGATTTCCTAGAGTCCTATAGCCTCTCGAAGAAAAGTAAAGGTGTCCCCGTACCATTCCGCAAGACTCTACTAGACTCATTTTGGTACATCGAGATCAACGAACCTAGGCTCTTATACCAATTTTGTCACGATCCAGACCATCGTGATTGGCACCCACACTAACCCTCCAGTGGAAGAACCACTACTACAACCCAAACCAAGCAACTAAACCAAAAACTAAAGCATTTTTTAAGGAAACGAAAACAGGAATAATAGCTAAAAACTGAAGTTCTCATAAACTTTCAAAAGATCTAACAACTAAACAATGCAGAAAATACACCTAGAGCCTGAAAGTCAATGTATCAAAACATATAAAGTTCAACAAGTCTAAACAAGAAGGGTCACAACCCCAACTAACGATCTAATAACTAACTAGAAAAGTCTAACTCTGAAATGGTGGACATAGACGAAAGAGAATCCATGGCAACCCAGAAGAATTGGCTCAACCTTGAATTTGAACGATCATTGATCTTCTAAGCTAGGTTTGTCAATAGCCGCTTGAAGAGACCCTGTACTCAACAAAGAAAGAGCAAGTGCAGTATCAGTACACAACCACAGTGTACTGGTAGGATCACGCGGCTATTCCACTAAGTGCAACATACATAAATCAATACAACAATATAATCACATGCATAGATCGAACTTATACAATATTATCAACAATTACAAACAATGAACAACTTCACATTTCTCAAGATACACAATTATGACAAGTCATTGGTCCTCTCATGGAACCCAAATCCAAACAGTTAGCATATCGGAACGCCCGATCCAATGATTATGCCGGAACGTGGCAACCAATCCCATAATTATGCCGGAACGTGGCAACCGATCCCATAATTATACCGAAACGTGGCAACCGATCCCATAATTATACCGAAATGTGGCAACCGATCCAAGTTAGTGTGTCGGAATGCAACACCCAATCCATTCAATAAGCCACAATCACAATCACAAATTACATTCTCATAATCATACAATCAAGTCATGATTCATGGCATTCATAGTCATATATCCTCATTTACAACAAGTGTGATCAATAATGCAACATCCGCATACATACATGCATCATAATGAAGCAAAGACAAACATACATCACACAATCATAGAATTACAATCATCACCTACCTCAAAACAAGCTTGAAACCCTAAGAAACTTGATCATTCCCTTTCCGAATTTGTTTCGCTTGTTCTTGGTCTACAAACAATCAATATAATACAGAAATCAATAAACAATCACTAATTACCCGGATTACTAATAATTCTAACAACCCTAGATCATACCCATGATCCCAAGTATCCAAACTAGGGCTTTTTCCACCATAATTTCTAGATCAAAACCCTTCTCCATCGATAATTACCCATTCTATTACGTTCTACGGATCAAAAAATGGATTTGGGGAGTTAAAAGCTTACCTTTAGCCTTAGGAATGGTGAAAAACTGTCAAGAGTCTCCAAAGGTTCGTTCCTTAGCTCTAAAAATTGGAAAGTGTAGAATAAAGACGTTTTGGGGCTTATTTACGACTTTAAGTCACGTCTGGCCTGCCACAGCGGTCCTCACCTCGCTACAGCGACCCCACCAGAGCGACCAAACCACCGCCAAAGAGGCTTGCATGAAACAGTGAGCTATTTTGATGATTCCAAGATCCCCATTTCACAACACACCTTTAACCAACGACGCTCCAAAAATATCGTTCACGCTAAGATCGATTCCGGGAGTTCTACTCACCCGAATTTAATTTCATAAAGTCGTACGGGTTTCTTAATGACTTATCTAACTACTCATGTAATCAAAATTATAATTAAATCACCCGAGTTTTACCAGATTTACCTACACCTTAAAGACTCTGATTTCGTCCAAATCTGAACTAGGTTGGGAAATTCTAAGTTACTACGAAAAAGTTTTTCGGCCCAAAATTCTTTCCCGTTGGCTTTTCTATAACGACGGAACCCGGTTGTTACACCAGATAGAGAGCTCAGGCTCTGATACCAATTGATAGAATGTATGCGTCCACTAGCAGTCAATGGACCAGTCCCTTGACAGAATAACTGTGCAGAAAATAAACAACTGAAAGCAAAATACAAAGAAAAATTTTACGTGAAAACCTTTTTGCTCAAGGAAGGAAAACCACGACCTGTCCAACAAGAATTTCAAATTGTCTTCACTATCTTCAAGCAACAAGTGAATATAGACTCCAATCAAACATGTAAGGATTAAACTCAGTAGCACCCCTGTTACAGAGAGAGCCAACGTAATACCTCTATTACCCACTATATCAACTACCTCTAGTTAATACATACTTCAATCATACCATACACAGTTAACTCTAACTATTCTTATAAAGACATGATATATTCCTTTATAGATTAGGAACTGATCTTACAAGTTATGAAGCACATGACACAAGCTTCTAATCTACAACAAAAGAGACACTTGATAGCTTTATCAGGTTCCTTTCAGTTCTTGAAAGCTTGTGTTCTCAAGAGACAAAAGAAAAATTTTCTTCAATGTATTCAATTGTCTTAACTGGATTGTTTCATGTCAATGAGGATATAATATCCTCTGAACAAAACAATCTAGTGTCCTCCTATAGATCGAGGACACTATCCTCTTTTCCCGTGCTCACCAACCGTGCCAGCCTTGGCAGCTTTACAATTGTTCTCCATTTCACCAGATATACATGACTCATGGGACTAAGTCTCATAGTTTGTGAGGATCATCAAAATACCAGAGTTACATTTTCCCCATTTTTAATGATGACAAACAAACACTTCACTTTTTTACCACGTTCTTAATTTGTTCCCTTTGTCACCAGTAAAGGATACATTCATTTGCCATGTCACCCGTATTCATTCCCCCTGTCACTAGTACGTCCCTGCTGCCCTATCACCCATAACACATTTCCTTTATCCCCCATTTTTTTCATCTCACTACAACAGATAGAGGTTTTAGCGGCAGTTATTTAGCGACAATATATAATTGTCATTATATTATATTTAAGGGCAATAATAAAGATGGGTATTTATAACCAACACTCTATATAAATGTAGTCAAAGGCTTTAGCAAATCTGAATGCAATGACATTGACAGTCAAAAATTTACCCCCTCCCTCGGGCACCCCCCACCCCACCCCCCAGGGAGCCCCCCTTCCACCAACCTACCTCTAATTTTTTTTTGTTTTTCAAAAACAAAAAAAAAATCTGTTTTTTCAATTAAGTTTGAAAATTAATATTAATTTTTTTATTTTTTAGCACAATTAAGAATTTTGAGTGGAAGTGAAAACTAAGTGATCTATTATGGGTCAATATGGATACCCATATTGAACCCATTTTGACCATATTGGTAGAGACTCTAAAAATAGCTTGAAGCCCATATTTAACCAATTAAAATATGAGTGATCCAAGTCATTAAATATGGGGAAAATGGACTCATTCATTAATATGGGCTGAAATTGCCACCCATACATTGACTCAATTGCACTAAATGTTTTTGTGGCAAAAACTATTGTTGCTAAAAGGAAAATATATTGCCACTAAATGTCTCTTTTTGTTTTAGTGTCCCTTTCTCCCACCATTCCTTGAGTGCTAAAAGTTGAGGTAAACTATCAAAGAGATCCACAACCAGCCTCACCCCTTCTTGATTCTTTACATAGGTAGGTAGTCTACTAGATTCTGTATTTTTAACCTGAGGATTTCCCTTAGTTTCTCCCAAGTCATTAGGCATAGAATTGTTGTTGTTGTTGTTCCTGTCCTCAATGTTTCCTTGTGGTTCAGAGTATCCTTATCAGGTAGTTTATCTACCTCCACGAGGTAGTGGTAATATCTGTGTACAATCTACATAACATCTGTGTACATTCTACCTTTATGGAAAAGAAGTTCGGATAATTAATCCCTCATGCCACCATTAGTTTCATGACAAATATATCCAAGAGTAGACAGATACCGAAAGTAACCAAAATGCTGCCATCAGTTTCCCATAAATTGTAATACATTGATATGAATACCATTAATTAAAATGTAGTTTACAAAGTACCATGTCCTTCAATATCAAGTTGAAAGCATTAGGAAAGAGCATTACTACAGCAGTACACAAGTGCTGGTGAATTATTGGAAAAAGTTCTTAATATAGTAGAATTACTAATACAATTAGCGTCATAATTTGGTTGGATTTCTTGATCATTTCAGATTCTTAACAAGCCCTTTTTCTATGACAGCATTCTTTATGAGATTAAGAGAATCTTCAAAATCATCAAGCAATTGATGTGGATCAGGTATAGCATTTTCATCTACAGATACGACGATGATCATCTTATTGATATAGCTTTGGAAATTGATCATCAATGCCTACAATTACAAATATTGAAAATCAAAATCTTGATTTACTCTGTCACTGTTTAAGATGCATATGTGATGCACATAAAAGCTAATTTTATTAAGACCTCTTATTATAATTTAATTTTAGGTCACCAACTTCGTGGAGCCCCAATTAAATTAAAGAGCAAATGACTTCACAATAGAGTGTAGCAATACTTACACTTGGCTGCCCATAAGCACTTGGAGCAAAATAAGTAATGGGGTAGCCACAGAACCCAATTTCCTCTTGTGGTCCAACCAAGTTGGTGAAACATATTGTTGAATTTGAGAATCCTTTGCAAGTCACCTCTGTAGCTACCTTAAACACACATTTTAACAATTTAAATTAGTTGAAAGTTATATATATATATATAATACAAAGTATCAAAATTAACAAATAACTAAAGGACAAAAATTGTTATTAATTATAGCTCTACATTTTACTAATGCAACAACATTGTTTTAAGTTTTATACATCAAGGAAATTAAATGTAACTTGAAATATGCAAATATATAAATGTATATATACCTTGATCCCAAAAAACTTGATTAGTAATTCGGCCATGATCAAAGTGGACAAAGCTTCAAAGGATCGCTTCTTGCGATCAACTGTCGCTTTAGCTTCTTTCACATAGTCTAAAGGATTATCTCGCAGTGCAATCTTGAATGGTAATAACGCGTAACCAAACCAATTTCCCCAACCCCGCTTCCCTTTGCTTCCATTCTCCATCATATTGGCTAGATCCTAAATGTTTCATTCATGTATGTCATATAATTTTATAACAAAATTTGAATGTCACATAAATTGAGACAGAGAGATCGTAAAATAGAGTGCATGAAAATTACTTCAATTCCTGCAGAGGATCTTAGGTTAAAACAAAGACAAGACCGAAGTCGAATGCCATTGGGAAGATTATTGCTTCTCTCTGTTGCTCCCTTGTCTTTTCCACCAATAGCTGTGAATATTTGGAACAATAAAATAATTTAGAGATATAAATGTGAAAATTTATTAACATTTGAACAAGTATTAAAATCAAAACGCATAATTGTGAACATGTATCAAGTTCAACGGAGAGAATCAAGGTCGAATCTATCAAATTTAAATTGTGAATCCGTCTCTTTGACTAAAAATAACTTACCATATCTCCTATTAAGATATTTAGATAAACCAGCTTGTGTTAATCCTAGGGCAACATCATTTATAGTCTGTGGAGAAAAAAGATTAGCTAATTATTTTCACTTGTAAGCTTTCACAACAATATGAACAAGAGAGGTTGATTATAACTTACAACATTCATAGCATTTTTCACAAACTTCAAATCATCCAGACTGATTATCCGATGAACGATTCGTCTAGCTTTATTAGACTCGAAATCAGGAGGGGCGCTGATTGGTGTTTTGGTATCCTTGAGGAACATGATTGTGATGATGAACATGAAAACATCCACTGCAGTATTCACAAACATTACTATGAAAAGCCAAAATTTTCCCAACAATCGCCACAACCCTTCCTTTGCTGAATAACCTACCAAAGTAAAAATTAGAGATGGTGAAATTAACTCATTTTGCGGGCAGCTTCTAAAATTTGACTACATAATTACACATAGTATAGTACTCGATTATTATCTATACTTTCAAAATGTTATGTATCTCACAACTATTTAAGAGTTTTCTATCATATATTGAGAAAGATACATGTATTTTTACTACCAAATACACTAAAATAGGGAGAGAGAGGGGCTAGCCAGATAGTCATGTATCTTAAATACATGTGAATCACACTAGATAGATGTATCTGTATGTATCTAGTGTGATTCGCATATATCTGGGATAGGAGAGTGGCGAACGAGATGAGAGAGAGGCAAAGGAGGTGAGCGAGATTTGTTGTGTATCCTAAATACATGTGAATCCACTTAGATACAGTGTATCTAGAACAAATTGGACCTAATTTTGACCTCATACATCCAGAGATACATGTATCGGAATGCACCAAAATCTAATAAGATTCGTAATATTACAAATTAGAGTGTATCTAAGTAATTAGCTCTTAAACTTGTGAAATTTATGTAAGTTTTTCTAATAATTATTAGAGTTCACTTGGGTTGTACCCAAAATGACCCCTCAAATAATTGGGTCAAAAATGTGTCATAATGGTATAATTCAGCGAATCGCATTGCCATTTATATCCAAAAAAAATAATCTAATTTTGGATCGAACTTGATATCCATATGACACCTTTTGTTGGCCATGTTGGGCGACTTAAGTTATGACTTATCATTTAACCCAACTTATCTAATAAAAGTAAATTAGGCGACTTAAGTTATGACTTATGACTTATCATTTGACTCAATTCGCCCATTTACCTGAAGGAGTAGGCCTCCTTTTCTTGGTGGGAATGGTAGGAAGTTTGAGATCATCAGCAGTTTGGCGAGTGCACGCGAGTAGAAGAGAAATAAGGGAGGTGCCATCGCCAAGAGAATGGTGAACCCTAAACACAACCACGGACTCTGCTTGACGAATTTTGACATTGATAATGTGAAGGTCCCAAAGTGGCTTTGATCTATCGAGGCTTGTTTTGCTAAGGTTGTAAATATAATCCTCCACGAACTTGTCGGGTGATTCCAGCTGAGTTTCATCTACTTCAGCAATTATAATATGTTGGTCCAAATCAATCTTTGTTTGGACCCATTTCATGTCTGTTAAATTTTCTTCATCCACAACCT
>JAJOOO010008405.1:0-12147 GCA_029582685.1 Solanum piurae | reverse complement strand
GAGGAAGGTTGATTAGGGTCTGCAATTGAATTCCTAGGTACTAGCTAGAGTGGACGAAAGGTACAGTTAACTGTAAAAGAGAGATATGGCAGCTTTTTGCAAAATGGCTACACAAAATTGATTGCCAAATCTTTTTTCATGATTTTAGCCAACTCATATGACATGGTACCATCGGTTAAAAGAGCGGTATCAATAACGATTCTGCAATAAAATGATACTCCTTGATCTCAACTTATAAACTAATTTACCAATTCTTTTCTTTTTGAGGAATAAATCTTAGATGGTAGATTTTAAAAGTTTTTAAAAAAAATTTTAAAAACATTTGATGAAATATAAAGCATTTGATGAGGGCATAAAGAAAGAGAAAAAGGTGTGCTTACAGAGACTTTCGTTTTTCCATGAAAGTGACAGGACGAGAAGTGTATCCAGAAGCAATGAAATCGAGCGTTTCTCCTAAAAGAGGCCAACCAGAATTTCCTCTTGGAACTCCACTTGCCCTTTCTTTCTCTTCATTTTGCTTTTTTCTCATCTTATAAATCAACCACAAAACTGCTACCATACATATCCAAATCCAATTTTCTGCTTTCTCTTCCATTTTCACAAGAGAGAAGAGAGAGAGAGAGAGTTTTTTTTTTTTAAGAAGAAGAAGAAATATAAACAGAGGAGATGAGACTGAAGTAATTACCATAAATAATCATAATTGTATTTGCTCTATTCTTTTTGTCTCAGTCCCCTGCTTTTCCATACTTACACTACCGACAACTAAATTACTAAATTTTATACATCTTTATCCATATTTTTTTAAGAGATTCTTAAACATGGCAAATTATTAGTTTATTTTTAATTATTAATAGTTTTATAATATTTTTTCATTTGATAAATTAAATATAAATATCTAAATTCTCGTCAAATTGAAAAAAGTTTTCAATATTTTTCTCGATTTTTGTTAAGAGTTACATACTCCTATAAGAAAATGAAACCACTTGCTATATCATATCACAAATCGAAAGTATATAAATTTAGTTAGTCTAATAAAAGGGTATTTTTAATGCTATCAATAATTTGGAACAATATTACTTAATAATTTAAGCTAAATTCAAAAATATTCTCAATATTTTTCACTTTTTAAAAATTTCTTTTCCGTATCAACTTCGATGGTCTAATATTTACTGAAACGGAAAAACTAATTTTAAATTTTAACGGAAGTGAAAATTATTAAATAATCTTTTTACATGTTAAATTGTAATGGATAGAATAATTTGATATTTGTATGGAAAAAAAAATATAAAGATACATAGTTTCAATGTCGAGAGGGGAAATAAAAGGGGAATTTTTTTTACGCTTGCTTGATATATTAATTTGTTCCCTTTGCTGATCAGATCTTGTTAATATTATTGATCTATTGACTCAGACTGATATTAAGTACTTTCTGAATTTTAAATGCCCATAATATTTTTTCCTAATCAGGTTTTTAATATTAATATTTAGATCCAGTCAAACTAGTGCCTTACCAAAGTCCCAAACATATGAAAAATGTCCAATTATATTTAGTTGTTTATTTACTAATCTTGAACAAGTTGCTGCCTCAATATTGTGAAGTATTAATTTTAATTACAAAATCAGATTATTAATACTGCAATCGGACTAGAATGCCTTTTTTTTAATATATAAAGTTCTCAACATTTTCACATGTTATTCAACAGTTGTTTTTACCAGTTTTTTATTGTTAATTACTTTAATAGTGCATCATGGCATATGATATTGCGCCTAATTATTCCTTCTCCACCCAACATACCTTAATTATGAAGGTTTTTGCATATAAAAAAGGTGATCTCGGATACAATTATCATTTAAGGATTGTTTGATAAAAAATATTAAAAAATAATACATACATCAATCTCAACACGCTAAACTTAACAAGAATAAAAAATAATTTTAATATTATTAATATACTCTGTTTATTTAAGACTATTCATATTTCCTCTGCCAAATAACCCAAATTGGGTTGCCAAAATCCAGGGATATGTGGATCCAATGAGTCAAATCATCATTACTTTTTAATGGTAAAAAGTAGAATTTGGTCAAATGCTATCACATGTCATAATTATAATTTATGAGAAGTAATTTTTTTTTCTTCCAAATTTCTATACACGGTATATTACTTGCACCCCAATTGAGTATTCAAGGGAGATTACGAAAAACTATGGCAAGTTCTCATGAGCGATTTAAAATAAATGTTATTATTATAAATACTTGATATTTTAAAGAAAAACATTATAATTTTAATGAATCAGATATAGGTTGAATAAAACATTTTCTATCGTAACACATTTATTTCTATATTAAAATTCAAATCAGATGAAAAAACATTTTTTTATCAGTATAATTCATTTTCAAAATTTAAATTCAAAACTTCTAGTCAACAATCTCAATACTCCCACCACGGACCATACTTGTGCTAGTAGCATGTACAAGTTGGGAGTTGGGAGCGGAGAGGAAAATGATGATCCCAAAATTATATCTTACCTCATTACTATTTTTTTGAGTCCAACAAATATTTGTTTAACTAGATGCTATCTCCCGTGCGCTTCAACTTTTTTTATTTGATACATAATAAAATAGGGCATATAACAATATAAAACTATAAACTTCTTCTTTTTTCACTCCTCAAGTTCATCATATATAATTAGATTTTCTCTTCTTGGTGTTTTATTGATCAGATGCATCCAGCAGCACCTTACAGTGTTTGATACCACCTTTGGAGCTTGATTAATTTGAATTCACGCATGGAAAAACTCAGACATAAAGTATAGGTGAGGAAGGATAACCCCACTCCATGGATGCATGCTGCAAGTCTTAAAAAAAATAGTGGGCCTACAAATCCCCAAAAAAGAGAGTAGAGACGAGTGACAGCAAGATGCAAACCTAACCTTGACATTATTGATCATTACCAACTGATAACATTCAGTTGTAGGCTAGTACATGTAAGTGTCCACATTGCTCCATCTTCTGTCGACAGCTATATTTTACTATTTTCCTCTGTATTTATTTCTTTTGCGTTATTGAGTTCTAAATTAATACACCTGGTTATCAATTTAGGGGGGGAGCCCCTCCCCCCCCCCCCCACAAAGGCTTTGTATGCAACATTTGAATATAGTTCAGTTTGATGAATATGTAAGGAACTGATAATGGCCAGACAAAGTTTCAACATGTGAAGACAGTTGATAAGGTTACCATAACAACTATCGAGATCTAAATTTCTGGGATTCCCTCCAAACTAGTGAATAGCAACAGATTTTCAAATATTATTAAGCAGACTTCTTGTCTGAATTGGATCCTGAATATTAACCAGCTCAAAAATGACTGATCTCTGCGCTATCTGGAACAGCCAGATATAAAACTCCAGTATGGAAGCAAAAGATCTTTAAGCTACCAAGAATGCTACAACTATTAACAATACTCTGTGATTTCAAAAGAAAAGCAAGATGGAAGAGCAAACTGTAGTACAATAGCTTTAATAATAGCTTAAGTTCTGCTGGCAAAGGCAACAACTTCTTCATGTAAAGTGTTATAAAATGAGCTTAATTTGGTTATAGCAAGTGCTTCTCCAAACAGTGATGCCCTTGTGGATTTTGTTATGTATACTTCAACATAATCACCAACCTTTGGATTGCGCTTTCCATTATTATCAACCTTATCAGGGATAGGCAGGTTCGTAAATGATACCCTATGGCCTCTATCGCTCTTACCAATTAACTCTGTGTCGGGGGCTCTCTTATTTGGCCCTTCAACTAGCACAAGTTGGATTGTGCCAATTTTAGCGTCATAGCACTGACCTGTACTCCCACGAAAAGCTTCTATTAGTTCTGTGAGCCTCCTCTGCTTCACATCTTCAGGAACATCATCAACATATTTTCTGTGCGCATGTGTTTTCTCTCTCATGCTGTAAGCAAACATGTATGCCATATCATAACAAACAGTCTTTACAAGGCTTAGTGTGTCTTCATGATCCTCTTCCGTTTCTCCACAGAAACCTGAAACGTGTCAAAAGAATTAAAAGCTAAATAAGTGATATTGTATAGCTCCCATGTATATCTGCCTATTAACTATGAACAGTTTGTCCTCTTATGACATTAGAATAATTCAAGAACTCCTAGATCAATTTCTCAATCCGAGAAGTCAGCTCGTCTTATGTAAATATAAAATACTGTAGCAACTCTTTGTATATTCAACTCTTATTCTTGAAAAAAGAGTAAATAAAACAAGCATCATAAAATAACTAGAAAAGAAAATAAAAATATTTCCCAAAAACCTAAAGCAACAGACCATGTCTGATTATAGAATACTGTAGCATGTGTGGTCGGCCTTAAGTGAGGTCCCTGTAGTTAAGAAAACACAATGGAATGCGATCTTACCACATATGAAGTCGCTGCTTATGCCCATATCCGGTATTATATCCCTTATCTTCTTCACAAGATCTAAATATACTTCGCGAGTGTATCCGCGACGCATTCTTTCAAGCACTGCACTGCTGCCTGACTGTGCTGGCAGATGAATGCTTTTGCAGATATTGTACCTGTCCCGCATTACGTACAACAAATCATCTGGAAAATCTTTAGGATGTGGGGAAGTGTATCTGAACCGCATTTCAGGAAATTCCATGGCAAGTCTATCTAGGAGATCAGCAAACCGTAGACCCACATGTTTTACTTTACACATGCTGGAGAATCCATCACTAAGTTCCCAACTGACTGCTGGTTCATCCGGATTTTCAACTCCAGATGTATCATTATAGCTATTTACATTTTGGCCGAGAAGCGTAACCTCTTTGACTCCCTCTTTCCAAAGTTCAGCGACCTCTTTCACGATTGATTCCACTGGGCGAGACCGTTCTCTCCCTCTAGTGAAGGGGACAATGCAGAATGAACACATATTATTGCAACCCCTCATCACAGATACAAATGCAGATATAGAATTTTTGGAGATGCGGACTGGATTAATATCTGCGTAAGTTTCTTCAAGTGAAAGTAGAGTATTGATACCTTTTTGACCATAGTCCACTTCTTCCAACAGGCGTGGCAAGTCTCGATAAGCATCAGGTCCACAAACTACGTCAACCATCTTATCTGCATCCAATATTTTGTCCTTCAACCTCTCAGCCATACACCCCAGCACAACTACTTTGGGGGGATGTGCAGACTGTGACCTTCCAGAGGCAACATTGCTCTTCCATTGCCTCTTAAGAAACCAAAAATAATTGAGCCTCTGCCAAACCTTAAGTTCTGCATTGTCCCTTATAGCACAAGTATTTATAAATATTATCTCAGCATTTTCTGGGACTTCCACACTTTCAGTGTATCCAGCATTTTTCATGATGGATAAAACAATCTCCATATCATTGACATTCATTTGACATCCATAAGTTTCATGATAGATGCGTCCTCTAGGCGTAACATCAGATATCATCACAGGCCTACAGCAAAAGAACACCCAATTCTGAGAAAACTGAGGTTACTAAATTGGCACTATGAATGAAGATAAGGTTATAAATTCTTTAGCGGAACAAGAAAATCAGAAACATAAAGAATCATTATCATATAAAATTGCTGATAGATCACACTTCAGTAGATCTACCATCGAAAGTATTGAATTTTCCCATTCCGAAGTTTGAACAAAACAGAGCAACATCTTTTGGAACTATTGAGGCAAAACTTGCAAGTAAATAAAATGTTCCAAATTTTCCGACATTTCAACGTGGAAATCCGGGTTTGTAGGTTTTGAGTTGAAACTTTTCTACTCCCTTTAGTTTGAATAATTGGATTTCCATGCAATTATTTGCTCAAAAAGCTCCTCATAGTTTTTGAGGAGCCTGATATATCAAAGATAAGTGGCAACTAGACGACAGCATTACAAACAAACTGTTTGATACCTTTAGTCTACTCTAATAAAAAAATTGCTCGCACTGATGACCTCAAGTTCTTAGTATGATGGCATAATAAACTTGAGAAGGAGATCGTCTTATAATTTTTCCATGCCCCTCTTTTTTTCCTTTTTCTATTCCTAGTCACAGCTTTCATTTCATCACTACTTCAATGATAGTTTCAATTTGCACTAGGAACTGTGGACTTTGATGGATAATATGTACATTAGGATGAAAATCTATATTGGTATTAAGGGCAAGATGATAAAGAAGAATTATCATACTTATTGGCTGACTTCCAGAATGTCAAATGTGTATTGACAATAATTGACCAAAATACAACACACAATTATTGTAGTTAAGAACCTCACAGGTACTTGTGAGTTCCTAGACAAGAGTGGTGCCACTGTTGTTTCTCCTTAATGCAGCCAATGGATCAAGATCACTGTAACAAAGGCAGAAAAGGTTCATCTTAAGGACATATGGTAGTTTTCAGATGGATTTTCACCTGAAAACACCTGCTACCCTCTGTGCTAGGAACAACTTGGAAGCTAGGGTGAAGTAGAGGCATGTAGTTCCATGTAATGTGGAGTTTGGTTCAAGGAAAAGGGGAGAAGTCAGATGAATGGAAGTAAGGTTAGAGATATATTTGCATTGGCCAACAAGGAATAAATTGGAGTTTTTGCATACCTCCTATATTGCCTTTTAAATCCTTCCAACATTGAACGGAAAGGAATAAGGATATCAATTATGGGAAGTAAATCATTAATGCTTCACTGGAGCATAGTTAATTAGACAAATTTCTCTTCGTTATATTTGCCTCTCCTTCCTCCAATCAAACAAACTCAACAGTTCAATCGGACCAAACATGCACCCTCCCCCGCTCTTCTTTTGTTTTTAGCAGGTAAGGTAATTCATTAATATCAGATTACAAAAAAAGAGAAAGTCCTGCAATTTCAGGCATCCCAGGGAGCTTATTCCTTCCAAATGATGCATAGGGGAATCATCTAAGCCCTTTGGCCCTCAGAACATAAAGGTGCTTAAAGCATGCCACTCACATTGTAGTGAAGTAGTGAACTATCAATCCTAGAGCTATTAAGTTACCATGGGTAGTCAATAACTTGTATCTGGCAAGTTGAGATCACGCCAATTTGCTCCCCAAGAACACTGAACTGTTATGGAAACAATGGTTGACAACAACAAAATTAAAGCTCCAAAGTTTTACAGGGTTGGCAACAACAAAACTCATGTCTGATTTTAACAACTTAGTGGAAGTAATGGACCATTTCTGACTATGTGAAATGTTAAAAAAGACCATGCTTATTAAATGGATTGACTTTCCACTCAGACATGATCTTAATATGTCTGCAATCCAAAAAAAAAAACTTGCAATGCGACATAAGGCTTGTACTTTGATCTAATAATGAAAATGAGAAGCAAATCCAAGATTTTGACCCAGAGGGTGCCAAGTACTTCTCTTAGTAACTTCGTGTTAAATTACATAACTTTTTTGAAGATATTGTTTGATTATATCTATAGATTAACCGGAGGAGTGGTGCTAGAGCTGAATGTCAACACCATTCACTGCAATTCCATCACCTAAAACCATTTTAAACTGTTTCTCTAGCCAACATGGAATGGTAAGCACGTTGATCACAAAAAAAGGTGTCAAATGAGAGAAAGGAAAGCAAAGAAACTTACTCCTGCTGAACAACGGAAGCAGGAACAGTCTGAGTAGCTTTGGGTATGAAGTGGCGGAGGGTTGGAATTTGGTCCTTGCTGGTTAAAGAAGTGCGTGAGTGACACTGCGAGAAATTCCTGGATATCTTGATAGAGAATGTAGAACTCCTCCGAAGAGAAACTGACGTGCGGCGGCGTAGGCGGCAGGAGGTTGATTGAACTTCTAGAAGCTTCGAAGAAAGGAATCTGACCGAATATTGTTTAGGGAATGTGATGCGCATGGCACAGTGAGGTTGGCTCAACATGGTTGATAGAGAAGACGCCATTTTTGGTTTGTGTTTGTGTGGTTGCAGACTATGGATAGGGCTACGAATGGCCACAACCAAACCGGCGAGCTGGCTTCGGCGGCTCTGGAAGGGCAAAAAATAAACCGGTCCTACTACTATTTCGTGAGATATCCGGTTTTGGTATTATTGAATTTACAAATGAATTTAAATCAAAATAAGTTACTTAATTTTTATTTTGTCCAACCATATTCTCTTTTTTATTTGATGTCATGGTATATTTGGCTATTAGAATGAGCAAGCCATTAAAAATATATATGTATCGAGTGTTTACTTCTAATTAATTAATAAATAAATATAAGAAACGTATATCTTATATATATGTTTTTAATTAATTATGATTTAAGAGCATGTTTGATATTATTATTTTGAGGTTAAAAGTGTTTTTTCTTTTTTTAAAAAAAAAATTAAGTGTTTGACGAATCCTTAAAAGTTCTTTCAAACTGAAGTAGAAACATTTTTTATGTTGTTGAGAATAAACTAAAATTTTTTGCTTCTTACAAAAAAAATAGAAGCAGGTAAAAAATTATTTTTTTAAAGACTAAAATATACTCCATATATATTTCTTATTAATTAATAAGCATATCTTATAAGTTTGGTTAAGTTTCATTCAACAATTTTATTTTTTATTTTTATATAAATAATTTATTTTATTTTATTTTATGTTTATATATTAATATTTAATTTAATTTATGTATAATATTGATTGAAAATTTTAGTACATGCATTCTAATTAAAATTAAAATTTTTGTAGTAGATATTTAAAATAGTTTCTCTCAAAAAATTAATCTTAATATTAAAATTACGTTTATACTTAACCTTTTTTGTAATCCGACTCTCAAAAACACTTTTTAAAAAGGATTACAATTTGCTTATCAAAACAACTTTTCAAATGATTTACTCAAACACAAATTATTATTTTTCAAAAGCATTTTTCTAAAAACCCATTTTTAAAAAGTGCTTTTAGATAAATAATATGTAAGTTTTTAGCAGCAATGACAAATAGGATTTAAGTGATATAGATTCTTTTAGAGCCCGTTTGAATTGACTTAAAAAAAAAGTAGTTTTGAAGTTAAAAATAAAAAGTCAAACTTCAATAACTTTTAAGTCAAAAAATAAAAAGTAGGGGGAGACCTACTTTTGGTTTTTCACTTATTTTAAGTCTTTTTTTTTACCTTGCCAAACACTTTCTAACTTATTTTAAGTTATTTTTTTATATTTGTCAAACACTTTCGAAAGACAAAAATTAACTTAAAAGAAGGTTTGACCAACTTTTAAGTCAATCCAACACCCTCTTACTCTAATGTTAATCGATATTAAGATAATTGGTAGAGTATAAATATTCAATGGTTATAAACATTTACCTTAAACATGAAATATATGTAGCAAAATAATATATACGAGTCTCTCAAATTAATCTAATTTTTCTAATACTATATTAAATATTAGTGCGAATTTTAATATCTCTGAACCACTTCATATTAGTTAGGAAAATGAAAACTAGGATAAGTAACTTTAATTACAAGTAATCATCAAAGGACGTGGTTATCGTACATGATGTTGCTTTTTACTCAATCAAAAGTTTCGATTTTAAACCTTAATATGAAAAAACTTTTGCTAGGACACACTTTTCCTTAATGAATCATACGTAGCATGAATTTGAATTAATCGAACTTCAATATAAGTAATAAAAGATTAAAAAAAACTTCAATTACAAGTAAGTAATTGGATTCCATGTTTGGCGTACGAATATTATACGAAAACTTAGAGAAATTAGTGTGTATTAATCCAGATTCCTTACTTCCTAATGAAGTGCTAAAAGACCTTTCCTTGGATCACGCTCATGCTTTTGTGAGCTAATTGAGAAGGAATTTGAATAAATGGCATCATATTGGCTTTGATACTTTGCAGTTCACTTCCCTTAAATAGCTTATGAGACACCTCATCCGACGTCATTTTATATTTGGAAAATAATTAAAAATATTCTCAACTAATGTCTAATAGTTTGATCTAAAAATTAAATATTCTTATCATCAATAATTTAGCCTAAATGCATCCATACACCTCCTCTTCACATTTCACTTCTCTCATCTTATTCACGATAAACAATTTAAAATACTATACTAAATGTCAATTTACAGAACTATAAAATCTACATAATTCAGAAGATACCAACACCTTACACCTAACGCCTATTCCAATCGGCAAGTAGACGATCTTTATCTACATGAAGCATAACAAAACATATTCTCTACTATATTCTACTTTCTAATTTCAATGAATGATTCTCCCTCTATTTTAATTTACTGATTTTAATTGACGTGATATCTATCAGAGTAAACAATCTTTTGAATTTTATAATTATTAAAGACACGTCGAAAGTTAAAATATTATTTAATTTTGTATTTCTAAACATATTATGGGCTAAGTTAAAATAACAAGTTATTAAAGAAAGAAAAAAAAACTATTTTTCAATTGAACTAAAGAAAAAAGAAAGATAAATGAATTGAACGCAATTTTTTTTTTACTTTTTTTTTGTGATATTCATTTGGATTAATTTAAATTCGTGCTATATATATATAAGACTTGTTATCCATGGCATGACATTGTTCGATGTTAATTACTTTTACCATTGTTGATTAGTTCCGGTAAACAAAATGAGAGGAAAAGAACAATGTTTTTCTTCCACTAAAAACAAAGACACAGAGCAATACAGTGTACTTAGACGGTTTTGTCTTATAAATTAATACTGCTTATTTGTTTGTATTCTTTTTTATTTATTAAACATAAAATCACACCAAAAAAACACTACTTTATCCCCAAGGAGCTTCATAATTTTCATTTCAGTCTCTTTTCGAACTATAGCTTATTAATTAATTAATCATTAATAATTTACCTATTATACATTAGGAAAATAATATGCATTATATTATATCCTCATAATTAAAAAGAGCAAAAGATATTTGAGTATTTTTTATTTTTTTTTACCTCCTTTAAGAATAAATAGAAATAAAAATTTATACTCTAAAACATATTTTAGATATTATCTGTAAATCCCTGACAATAAATCATAGTAAAATAAAATAATAATACCAATAAACTTAAGACGACAATATTTTTTTCTTATAACGGTGCAGTCCAATTTATTTACATGCAATAACTTAACTAGTATATGGTTAGATATTACTTATCTTTCACTTTAATTTTTATTTTTAACTATTAAAAGTTGTTAGCTACTCCACTAAATAAAGGAAATAAAATGTACCAAAAAAAATAATAAAAAAATAACGGAAGTAAAAGGTGGAAACTAATAAATATAAATACAGAAAAACAAAAATGGAAGCGGGGCCAATGAATACATGATTTTCCAAGCCTTTTCTTTTCTTCTCTTCTGTCATCTGTGTGTATAGTTCTCATCGATATCGTCGTCGTCGTCGTCGTCGTCGACGCTGCTGTCAGCCATGTCTGCCTCCTCCGCCTCTTCTCGCAAGGTTCTTCTTCTTCATCTTCTTTCCCTTTCTTGTTTTTTTCTTTTTTTTTACTTTTTATCTTCTTTTTTTTCTCCGCCTTTCTGTCTTAATTTTACCTCTAATTTGACCCCTTCTTTCTGGTAATTCCGATATGGGTTTTACTGTTTTCGTTGGATTCTTGATCAGACATTAAGCAAGATAGCATGCAATCGACTCCAGAAAGAGTTGGCGGAGTGGCAAGTCAATCCCCCTGCTGGTTTCAAACATAAAGTTACTGATAATCTTCAAAGGTCTCACTCTTTCTTGTTTAATTGGGTTTTCTTTAATTCTTATAGTTTTTTCAGTGAATTTCTTGGTTACCCTTTTTAGCCCACTGGAATTTATGATCTGGGGTACAATAATTCACTAAAGATTCTTGGTTGATTTTTTTGCTTTCTTTGGAATAGAGGGTATTTATATAGTTACACTAACTTTTGATTGATGTGGTTCTTTGGTGAGAGTGATTGATTTGGTTCTTTGGTGAAAAGGTGGGTAATTGAAGTGAATGGGGCTCCTGGAACTCTCTATGCGGATGATACCTATAATCTTCAAGTTGATTTTCCAGAACATTATCCCATGGAAGCTCCGCAGGTGGGTAAAGTTTTGTGCCTTTTTTTATATGGTAACCCTAGCCCCCAAACTCCAAATCTCCCTACCCATTTTTTTTCACTTCACTCTCCTGGTGACTTGAATA
>JAJOOO010008404.1:0-14289 GCA_029582685.1 Solanum piurae | reverse complement strand
CAAAAAGATATATTTGTAATACATTACATTAGTTAATTTGAATTCTAGTTTCTCTAATTAAATCCTGATGCAACATAAGTATCATGTTTTTGATTTTAATGTGGCTTTACTTAAAGGTCACGGGTGCAACTCCTGGAAACAGTCTCTGACAGAAGTAAGGCAAGACTGCATACAATAGATCTTTGTGGTTGCGAGATGTCTGTAGTGCACCGGGCTGCCCTTTGTGGCTTTACTTAAGGAAACTGAAAGCCAGCACCAGCAACAGCTTGTCCCTGACCAATTTGTGGGTTACCAATAGCTATCCATAGCAAGGAGAGTGTTATTGCAATGAGTCCTGACCAGACGAAGACGATGGTGGGTGTTTTTCTCCTTCTACCCATGAGTCCCTTAGCGAAAGGATACAAATGAGCTAACACCCAGAACGCGAAGAATGCACCACCAATGAATTTTCCCCATTGGGGTACAACAGCAAATACGGCCCTAGAGAATGCAACTACAATTGCAATTATGTTAACCATACCGATGACTATAGGTGGTATCATCAATGATGTCCATTTGACCATGTACAATTCAGCATAGGCGTCATCTTCGTCTTCTCCAGCAGATTTTGAAGTGAGGGTAAAAGATATTTCAATCCCCGCGATAACTTTAAGGAGACCTTGTATAACAGCAGCAAGATGAGCACTAGTACCTGAAATGAGCCAAAATTGTTCATTTCTCCACCAATCCTCTAGAGCAACGCCGGACCATTTTACTTCCAAGATGGCTAAACCGATGAGACAGAGTGATATGGTTAATAGAAATACAAGGAACACGACGTTGACATTTTGGACGATGAATTGACCGGATATGAGGGAGAGTGCAGGGAGAAAACAGTAGATGATGAGGAAAAATGAAGTGAAAGGATAAATTCCGACATTAAGGTAAGCAAGACGTTGGAGGACATTGAGTTTTCGAGATGCAAGAAAGGCATTGTTCCCTGAGAAAAAGATTTCAACAGAGCCTGTAGCCCAACGGAGCACTTGATGTAGCCTATCTGTTAGATTTATAGGAGCTGATCCACGGAACGCGTCACGTTTGGTGATGCAATAAATGGAACGCCATCCACGATTATGCATCCGGTATCCAGTAACCACATCTTCTGTCACCGAACCATAAATCCATCCAACTCGATCACCCCACTCTGTCTTGTCTTCGTACCTAATAAATTGAGTTAATTTAGTAATGCTGCATTGCTCAATTAACTAAAATGTGAATGTATATGATCAATATGAAATTCATTAACTTACCAACAAGATATGACAGAGACTGCTTCCGCGACAGTGGTGGCATCGAGTGGTTCCCTTGGGGCTCTAAGAGCACCAGGAGGTCTTCCATACTTGACAGCAGGGTGATCCGCGATAGGGCGGCCTTGGAACTCAGCAATTGGAATAGACTCAGATAACATTGTGGAGTTTCCAAAACGCTTAGGTAGTAGATTCACATCTAAGTCAGGATCAAAATCTGTGGCTTTCAATGCTTGAGCCTCTGCACCTTTTTGTGGTGTCTTATCAGGATTTGCTGGTTCAAATCCGTAAAGTGCAAATCGTCTAAACATGCAACCCGTCCCAACATACATAGGACCCTATTTATGAACGATCGAGAAAGTTTATAATGTTTTTCGATATATGAAATGAACGAGAAATTTGAAGAGAGTGATTATAATTACCTGGAGGCCATCAAGTGCACGCATATTTCCATCGAAAAACACAGTATTGTGATTGGCATAACGATCTGAGGGATCGATTCCTTCAAATCGTTGAGGGAATTGAATATAACATATGTCTTCTCCACCTCTATCCATCATGAAACACATGCCTTCACGAATAGCTAAGCAGTTGTATACATAGTGATCACAATCAAGGTTGAGTATGAATGCACCATTAGACAATATAGCAGAAGCTCGCACTAAGGCATTCATGGCACCTGCTTTTTTATTGTGATCATACCCACGTCTCTTCTCACGTGACACATATACAAACATTGGAAGTCTTATGTCCACGTCCGAAAAATCCAATAGCTTATCTTGATCACCCACTCCCATTAGTGGATCACTACTTGGGGGTTTCAACATTACCTGTAAATTACAATTTCATGTATGTATGTCAATATTCGTAATTAGGATTTAACAGTTATGTACAATTTGCTTGAGAAGTTAGTAACCTGAAGGATCCCGGGATGATCACCCTTTCCATGATCCCTGCTGGGCACAGCCCATGATCCAGGCCAGTGAGTTCCATCAGCCATCCAAGTAGCCTTTTGCACTTTGATTGCCTCTGCAGGATCAGTCCCATTCTCTTTCATGTGCTTTAACATCTTCATTTCCTCACGAGCATTAAACGCGTCTGATCTCCTTCTTATTGAATCTTGCAGACCATTTATCCTGACCTTAAATTCATCATATTCTCTTTTTACCCTTCGTCTATCTTTGACGAAATCAATTCTCTTCTTGTTCTTTGTAGGGTCTCCCTTTAGGAGAAAATACGCTTCAGGATTCCTCGGTTCAATAGCATGTTTCCTACAGAATGGAACCCACAAATCAGCAAAACTAGCAGCTTCTGCCATTGCCTCAAATGTTAGAAGGGCACCTCCATCATCTGAAATGTAGCAAGCTAGCTTATCCACAGGATATTCAGCTGCTAAAATGGATAGAATGGTGTTGGCTGTGACAAGGGGTGGCTCTTTCTCTGGATCAGCCGTTGACACAAACATATCAACTCCTGGAAGATCCGACCTACCCGTAGGATTAGATGGTGATGGCATTTCAAATTTCTCGCGTAGTACCACTAGGTCAGTTGACCGATTAACTGGCGATATCTTGGGCATTTGATCCAGGATCCATGAAAATGCAAACCATACTTCACATATAATTGACATGAACCATAACCACATTGCATCCGGATTTGGATGTCGTATTCTCCATGTCAAGAAGAACCCCAGTACAATAAGTCGAATAACAATTAGCAACCTGTACATACATTTCCATTACTTAAAAACAGAACGAACCGATGTACAATTGAGTTTGTATACACCAAAATTAGAAGTACAAACCTATAAGGGCTAATGATGCTATGTGGGATTGGCAACTTCCTACTGAGGGGTTTCCAAGGTATATCAGCAGATGTATCCAACATGGTCTTATTCATACCTCCATCACCATCATCTCCATCCCTTTCATCAGGCCAATAAGCATTTCCATACCCATACGTGCCTTGTGTCTCGAAGAGCCATTTGTTGTGATCGAACTCTCCATTTTGATTTCTCCTCATCATACCTTTCGAACCATCTGGTGCCGGTAATGACAATGCTCCATTAGAAAAATTTGGGATTTCGTCATCAAGATCCCCCACCTTGTATGCTTCTTTGCAACCTGGGCATAGACCTGTGTCTTTTTGTGCGTCCATGTAGCAATCTCTACATATTTTGAACCTAAACACAAAACAAACACATCAACTTTGGGGATTCTCAGTAGCTCAGTTTGTTGACTACTTGACCTTTCATCTTATCATCATCATATATTACTAAAAGTTGGAAGCTCCAAAATGCAAAGTTAAATTAACGAAGGAAAAAGTTGTTCTTGCAAACTATATAAATTAAGACAAGGGACAATATCAGATAAATCATAAGAAACTGTAGTGTTCAATTGTTGATTTTCAAAGCTTCTTCTTTTATTTGATTCCTTCTTCATCTATGCATTACCACAACCTCAAATTTGATGGCATTCATAATCCAGGACGAGATATAACTATAATCATATGTGATAATTAAGTTCGATGATTCATTATATTTGTTTGGTAACAATTTTATTCTTTACAAGAATTTTTTCGTGTTGCACAATATCAATTCCTAAACTTTTAAAATTTGTTGATTGTGTGGAAAATGTGATGAACGCACGTTCCCAGAGACTAGTAAACAAAAATAAAGTACCTGCATTCACAAGGGATTACATCATTTCCCCTTTCATCTTTCATGATCTTTCCATCACAAGCAGGCATGGAACATGATGATCCTTTTGATCCAGCCATTTGAGGATGATTAACTTCAGATTCAATCACCTTATCCATGAGATGAGCACGAGTAACACTGTTGAATCCCCCTGTAAACAACGAATTGGAAACATATTGCTCCTCTGCTTTGGCAGCAACAGATGTATCCATAGGCTGATTATCAGGCGTAGGCGGAATTTGAACAGTATAATTCATGTAATCTCCTGATAACTCTCCAGACATATCAAGATCTTCTCTAGACAGGCTAACATATCGTCCACTAGACGTTCTTCGTGCAAATTTCACTGTTTGTCCACTAGAACTTCCTGTTTTACCACCAGCACCCTGAGAGCCTCCTGGATTTGTTCCTCCAGGAGTACGTGTTGTCTTCTTTGATGGTGCACCCGTCAAGCTTGCCATTTTTATATTTTTTTCGAGTTTTCTCAAAACATAACCTTATAAACTACGTAAAAACTAGCTAATTTATTTTTGCGAAAAATGTACGTATGTACGTGACAATGAATTGGGTGGTCTTCTTCTCAATCATGACAACAAATGTTTCCTTTCTTCATCATAATTTTTTTTTTTTGGAATCACTCTTGATCTTGATCAATGTTGTAGTAGATGACCACCCTCAATATTTTTTTATTTTTTATTTAGAGTACTAAAAAAGAAAGAAAAGAAAAGTTGACATTGAATTAATTCAATTCACTTAACTAAAGTACAATATTTTTTTTTATTTTTTACTAGTTCTCCGATTACTACGGAGAACCAATGAGAGACACACCAAGCAAAGAAAAACTTGTGAGGAATAATTTATGGGGGAGGATGTGAGGGTGTTTGGTTGGTTGGATGGGAGAGAGTTGCGCGCGGAAGAGAAAAGACGTAGAAAATTGGGCAATTAAATATTGAAGTTGTACTAGATCGAAACGAGAGAGTATAGGTATAAAGAGACCTTCGTTTTCAAGCTAGAGTGAAGATAAAAAAACAGGAATAGATCTTTCAAGTGTTCAAACTCTAATGTCAAAATGACATGAAGACAAAATTCACTGATTCGACACGACTTTATTTTTTCTAGTAAAACCATTATTTTGTGGAAAGTATAGATATAAAATAAGAAAAAAGATACGAAGAAATTCCTCAAGCTAATCTTAATATGTTTCACATCTATTAATCTTTTAAAATTTGAGATTTTAATGAGTTTCTGAATTTTAGAGAAAAGGGAAATGAAATACTTACTAAATTTAAGTATTTTATGTGTTTGTATTTTGGGTTTCTTTTTAACTTTGTGTTTGGTATAAAGGACAATATTTTTAGAAAAAAATATTTTTTTAATAAGAAATTGTCTCACTAACCCACATTTTCTAAAGTTTCAGTACTTATATTATTTCAAATGTAGTATAAAAAAAACATAAGTGAAGAATTTATGTCATTTTTTCCTTTTTAATGAATGGTATTTTTTGGTGTTTGATTATTAGAATATCTTTTTCAACACCAAATATTATTATTGTTTATCCTAAAATGGTATAGTAAAATTTATATGAGGTTAATAACACGCATTCTAATATAACTTTGTTGAATTTATATGAGGTCAAGAACTCACATTTTAATCTAATTTTTTTATTATTATTTATAATTAGCGATTTGAATATTAAATTAAAGCATTTTAAAAAAAGATTTTTTTTTTGAAATGGGGGATTTCTTGGTTTAATTTGCTGCCATTTGGATCGTGCCTAAAGGGCTTCGTCTTTATATAATGGGTCAAGTTCAAAAATTATCTTAACATGGTCTGGTCTTTGATATTTATTATCCGCCATAAGAAAAGTTTTTAAAAAATGCTCTTCATAAGGGTAGTCTTGATTTTTTTTAAACCCTGCTTAACAATCATATATATATTTTTTTAAAATAGTCTCTACATTAGAAATTTTTAATTTTTGCCCATAAGACAGACGTTCAGAATATTTTAAGATAATAAACTTGGTTAATTGACTAGAACATTTGTCTTATAGGCAAACGTTAGAACTTATGTATGTTGTCCATAATGCGTAAATCCTAACTTTTATCCATAAGGTAAATATTCTAAAACTTTCAAGACAACAAACTTGTTCAATTGACTAGAAGTTGTGCTAAGCAAAACTTAAAATTTTGGTATGTTGTCTAAGGCGTACATAAATATGCTTGGTTTGATTTTTCACTCATAAATAATTAAATCAGTTATGTAGGTTTATTAAATCTATAAGCCAAATTAAATCAATATAAAGTCATTTTTTTTACAAAAATATTTTCTTATAATTATTAGTGTGCTATCTCGGTTGTGCTACCGAAAGCTTTGGAAGTCATAATAGAAGAGCACTCATCTTGAGGTGGGCTTACTACTTAGATGCTTTCAACAGGTATTTGCTCCGCATTTGACTATCTAGTGTTTACCGTGGGCACGATAATTGATACACTAGAGATGCATCATTCTCAGTGCTCTCATACTAGGAAAAGATCCTTTCAATGATGTAATGCCCGCACCGGATATGGACTAAACTGTCTACAACGTTCTGAATCCATATTTCAAGATATTTAACTTATTAAACCTATGTTGTTCAGCAGACTCTTCAAAAATATCAATAGGTACAAATCGAATCCTCCAAAAATAGTATATTCTTAAAGAATTCAATACAAATACGGCAACATTTTTAAGAGTCCGAGCAACTTAATATTCAACTAACCTCAAATTTTACCAGGCGAAGTTTAGAATTTAGAATAAATGCACATTAGCTAAATTTCCTCTTATATAACACCTACTATTTCAAAACAGAGCATTTAAGCCACGAACAGAGAGGTTTCTCATCTCTCTCTCGTATCATTATGAATAGCTGGTGCCAATGTGCAAGATTGTCGGCGTATCCTCTTGATGCAGGGATTCACGGCCGGCGACATCTACCGGAAATCGTATTCAGTTCAGTAGCGTCCAGGACTTGGTCTAAATGTGGTGGAAATCTGCGAATTAGCATGAGAGACAGGAGCAAAAATCGAAAACCCTTGCAGAAGGGGAGAAACCTAAGTATTGAAGCCATTCAAGCTGTTCAGGCACTGAAGCGGGTTGCCAACAAAAACGATGACTCCGCGGTGGAACAGGTGTTTAATAGCAAGGTCAGGCGTTTGATTAAGAATGATATGATAGCCGTTCTCCGTGAACTTCTCCGCCAGAATCAATGCCTCTTAGCTCTTAAGGTTAGTGCCACTCATATTCTAGTTTATTCTCTTGTTTAGTTGTTCAATTCGCAATCCTTTATACCTAGTTTCTAGTTTTAGGATGCTGTCATTGTGAATCCTCGTCTTGGAATTTGAATGTCATTTAGTTAGTCTCCCAACTGAAAGAAGAAAAAAACAGAAAAAAGCCCCAATTCTTACACCCTCAGTATTAATCACTTACCTCCTTCAACATGCAAGGGCATAAGGTATGGACTATTGTGACAGAAGTATTAAAATGGTAAAATGAGTGTTCCAAAAACTAAGCAAGCAATTGGGGGTATGTTTAAAAAAAGTTCCGAAGAGGAAGTTCAAGCTTTATTCGAGAGCAGGTGGGTGGAGACCTAATAAAATTCTACTCTGAAGAGTCGTTGCAGCTTAAGGCAGAAAGGTAAGATGGAAGCAATTGGAGTTTCCAGTCAGTTATGAGGATAATTTTGGAGAGGGAAATTGTAGGAAGATGTTTGACTATACTCAAATGTGTTGAAATCCCATAGCGGTTGTGGGAGGGAACACAATGAAGCTAAAAGTTTTGAATTGGAACGGTTGGGACCTGTGCCTAAATGATTCCAGGAAGTATTATGTCTTTTCAAGATGCTTGCCCAGAAATGGAAGGCAGCGGGGTAGGGATTGTTTCTTTTAGGACACTGAAGTCTAGTTAATGGATCCGGGTTAGTAGATTTATCGATTTTGGCAAAATATGAGATGTGAAACAAGAAGAAAAAAAGAGAACTTTATATTGGTTGATGAGACACTATGCAGTGGCGGATGTAGCTCTGTGGCAAACGGCTCATCCAAAACCACGTGGAGTGTAGAATATATGTCAAAACCCACTAAAGTTTCAACAAATATTAAATCTGAACCCATAATTTCAAAAATATAATGAGTTTCGTGCTAACAACCTTAAAGGTCGAATCCACCAACTTTAAATCCTGGATCTACTGCTGCCACTATGCACAAAAGCAGTATCTCATATAAAGATCTAAGGCTGCGAACAATATCGAAAATTAGTTATGTAATTGTTCTTTATGCCTAACAATGTAAGTAATTATCCAATGATTAAATACAACTATTCTACGATATCATAGGGAAGGTTGGAATAATATTTTCTCCTATAGTAATGCAATGAATCTGGTCATACTGTAATTTTCTGTCTCAAGATGGAGTAGATCATAGGCTCCAACCTTGCCTCACATATATATTATCCTAGGTCCTTACAGTGCTTTGCTGAATGTATCAGCCAAACAGAATTATAGGAGAAGAAGTTCAAGTTGTACTTACTGTCAGATAAACTCATAAACTGACAATCAAACTCAATGTCTTGAGTCCACTCATGTAATACTGGACTATACACAATATTCATTATAACTTCATTGTCACAAATCAATTTCATTTACTATACCTTTCAAACTTTTAACTTCTCAGGTAATTGTTTCAACTACATAAGTTCACTACCAATGTCATAACTCTATGCTCGACTTCTGTGCTTGATCTTGGTGGCAACTACCTTCGCTTCTTTTTGTTTCAAGAGAGCAATTTTCCATCGATCAGTTCATGATACTGGATGTGAATCACCTGATAAAGTTTCAACTCATTTTGCATCTGTAAACCTGATAAGCCGAGTATTTTCCGAATCTTCGCATAAAGTTTCTGACCAGGATCAGTTTACAATGCCACTTTTGGCGAAGATATCGAGAGCACTTTCCCTTTTTCTGATGGACACGTTCCAGCTGGGGGGACTAAGCAACTTTTATTCCCCAAAAGAGCATAAGTCATCCCAAGTCTTATAACTGTAATTAGAAAGGATATGTTGTGTTAATTCCTCAATCACTTCCTGATGGTACCTGATCATATTCAGTAATACCATATCTTTCACAATTACAATAATGTAGGATAAGGCTCTTACTTAGTAGTGTCAATATAAAATAGAATTATTCCAGCTGCTACAAGCTAATATATGCAGATATTCTTTCTATGTACACCCTCCAAAGACATCTTGTTTTGAGTAGGCTGCGCCAGGGTGAGACTGAGGTTGGAATCCATTCATAGGTATTATCGCAATCTGATTATCTCCATGTAAGGTTGTGATGGTTCTTCATCCAAGGATTGTATGAGTTGGAGAAAGGACTAACAACTACAACAACATACCCAATGTCATCCCACAAGTGGGGTCTGGGGAATGCCCTACCTTCTGAAGGCATAGAGAAAAAAGCATAATAAAATTAATTATGGAAAGGAAAATACAGTAGTGAAGCAGTCATGTTGCACATAATGGAAAAGAGAACAACATCAACAACACATAATATGATAACTGATGCAAAGAAAACATGTAACAATAAAATGGAAGAACAAGATAGAATGTGAGTAATAATAACAATGCTGGTAAGGGAGACTAGACAACGCTTGACTACCTACTAACCTTCTACCCAAATTATCGACCTCCATATCTTCCTATCTAGAGTCATGTCCTCACCCCTCGATGAGCTGCAAGTGTGTCATGTCATGTCTAATCACCTTTCCCAATTATAAGTACTGGTGTTCAATACTTATAATGTCCACAACACAAGTACCCAAAGGGGTGATCTAGCGGTCAA
Organism: Solanum piurae; assembly: GCA_029582685.1. Lineage (NCBI taxonomy): Eukaryota > Viridiplantae > Streptophyta > Magnoliopsida > Solanales > Solanaceae > Solanum > Solanum piurae. Next base: position 4,430 of record JAJOOO010008404.1, on the reverse strand, counting down.
TGAAGTGCGTGAAAATTTTGGAAACGAAGGTTCAAATTCCAGCAGAGGCAAGAGACAATGTTGTGCACTTTTTTCTCATATGCCTAAGCCTTGTTGGTCAGAGTTACCCGGTACCAGAGTTGATGGGAGGTTGCAGATACACAATGGAATAGTCAATATGCACATAAGCTGGCTCGAATGCCACCGTTATAAAAAATAAAGTTCATCACACAAGTCACAAAACTCAGGTGTTACCTGAATGATAGTCGCCTTACAGTTGGCTGACGAGGTTGATATCTTAGTTGAAAGTACATTCACCAAACACCTTCGGCATAGATATTTCTGTAGGTCACTCATACATGTTAGTGGCCCTCACTTTCAACTCCTCATACTACCATTATGGGTCTTGCTCATCAAAGACCCCCAGCAGCAGCAGTGCCTAGGGTAGATATGCTGGAAAATTTTATTTATTTAACAACTTAAGGTGGTGAAATTGCTTGAGTTTGAAAATCAGAACTGGAGAATCAAGGTGAGCATGCCAAATTGACTTTTGTCTTTTGCTGCCGCTGTTAGGAAAACTAACTGGATCATGGTGTTATCATGAATTCATGAGGCATGATTAAATTTGGGACACATGTGCTGCCAATTTGATTATATTACTAAAAATTATAAGATACTACCAGCTTGGCTAGTGATCATTGGCAATGCACGGTGCTAACTTGAAAGGGATATGCAGCTGACAGGATAATGACATGATTGTTGATGTTGTCGTTGCAGTTGACTAGATGCTGACTGGACAGCTGTGGGCTGTTGAATTAATAGATCAATTGAAATAGATTGCTAATTGACTAGTTAGGTGTAGAGTGATTACTTGACAAGTTCGTTTACTTGGACCAGTAACTCTTGACAATTATGAATTGCTAACTTGACAGGCTATCTTATGCGGGCTGATGACATCAGGAGCTTTACAAAGGAGAATAGAAAGACGGTACGGCTAGGAACATCATTGAAAAGAAAAAAAAACTTAAAAAAATAGAAAACAAAAACTTTGGCCACACAGGCAACCTTAAGCTACTACTTGTTTGCTTACCTAGATAGCAGAGGCTTTGATATATGTGATACTAGTGGATTGGTTAACAACATCTAAAGGAACTCCTTATATAGGAATTTTACTATGGTATTTTCAACATGATAATCTATGGAATATGTACATCGTACTTAATATTCTATGGGTTCGACAATATTCTCCCACTTGTGTTCAATGAAAGTAGACATGCAGTGATTTTTTACACATTTAACTTATGGAAAAGGGCCTATAATACCCCTCAACTATGCGAATTGGTACACCCTTCTTCTACCTTTCGGGCCTAAATGCCCTTGACGTCAACCTTTTGGCTCTATTTTGCCCTCAACTTTAACAGCCTATATAATAATCTCAATTAGCAAATTCATTTATGATGTGTCGCTATCCTATTGGCTACCCCAATAATTAATTAAAAAACCAAACCCACCTAAAAGCCCCACCCGTAAACCTAGATCTTTTAACCCAATATTACCCCGATCTTTTAACCCGATATTCATCCCTAAACCTTTTAACCTAAAAAAAACTTACGTTCATCATCTTCAAATTTCCCCTCTTCTTCCTCAATCGAAGCTCACCAGAACTCAAACTTTCTTGCCAACAATTTGAAGTTTCTACTCTTCGTGCAGTTGCGGATTAATATCCTCACCCACTCAAGTAGTAATTTCTCTATTTTTAGTATTTTCAGTTAGGTTTCAGATTTGTCTAATGTTGTTGTAATTTGATGTATATTTACATTTTTATGTTGTTACATGTGTTATATGCTTGTTGTTGTTGTTTTTAGAAGATACATGTGTTTTATGTTTTCGTTATTATCTCGATTTATGATTTTTTTAACAATGTTGTCTCAAGCTGAAACTTTTATCTTTTCCAGCATATATGTTGTGTATTTTTCTCTGTTTTCCATGATTTCTTGTCTGTTAGGTATGTCATACTTAAATGAATTTATTTATTTTTGGTGTTGCATTCTCTATGTAATCTGATAGACATAATATGTGGTCCCTATCCCTTTACCCTTTATCATTATCTTCTCATAAAATATTGGTAGATTCCTTGTTTGTTGTTTTCTTTATTGTTTTTCTGATAAGTCACTCTCTCTTTTTTTATATTTGTCATGTGACTTTCTTCAAAGAATGGTTGAAAAGGTTGATGTACTTTAACTATGGGGGCAAGTGGGTCCTGACTCCTCAAGTTAATTACATTAAAAAATTGACTCATATATGGGAAGAGTATGATCGAGATTTGCTATCATATATAAGACCTTTGTTTAGAATACACTGACCAATTGTGTTTTAGTAAGGTGAAATAGCTACTATGTTTGGGGCCTTCTAATAAGTATTATCAAGTAGAGGGTGATTCAGGAATTAGAACACTGCAGATTGCATTGTCTACTCAAATCTAGTGTGCTTCAACTTCAACTGTTTGTTGCTGAGGAGGGTGAAGATATTGTCTCAGCTCTTGACATCAGTCAACTTAATGAGCCTTTCCCTATCACAGTAGATGCAATAATTGATGGTGACATCAGCCAACTAAATGAATCTCTCCCTATTAAAGTAGATACAATAATTAATGATGATATCAATCAACTTAATGAAGCTTGTCTTGTGACAATAGATGCAGTAACTGATGGTGAATCAAGTGAGGAAGAGAAGGGTGAAAATGAATCTTTTGCTAGTGATCATGATAGTGATGAGTTTGGAATATTTTAGGAGGGAAAAAGAAGAGAAGTAACTGGGGAACTAGACAATTTTTTGGAGTTGGAAAAAGGTACGAGCTTCAAGAATCTTGATGAAGCTAAAAGAATTATGAACTATTATTCAATTGTTAGGAAGAGGGGCCTTAGAGTTGTAAAGAGTGACTCTACCAGGCTTAGATATAGGTGTGATATTGGTTGTCCTTTTCGTGTCTAATATCAGAAGTTAAGAAAGGCCAATGATTTGAAATTAAGACCTTAGAAACAAAACATACATGCCAGGAAGCCTTTAAGAATAGAAGAGCTACTCAACAAGCTTTAGCACACTACTTCAAGAATAAGGTTCAGAATAACCCCAAGTACAAAGTGAAAGACATGAGGCAGGATGTAGATGATCACTTTTCCCTTAATATCAGTTATTCAAAAATGAAGAGGGTTAAAAGACTTATCTTGGAGAAAATGGAGGGTAGTTTTATTGATGATTTCAACAAATTGGAGGCTTAAGCTCAAGAATTGAGGGATAGCAATCCTGGTTGTGATGTGGTGATAAACATATCTAAAGATGCTTTGGAACAAGGAAAAAAAAGATTTTCAAGAATGTATGTTTGCTTTCAAGCTTTGAAAAGTGGATGGATAGCTGGTCTGAGGCCATTTATAGGGCTGGATGGAACATTTTTAAAAGGAAAGTGTAAGGGAATATTGTTGGTTGCCCTTGGACAAGATTCAGTGAGGCATTTCTATCCACTTGCTTGGGCAGTGGTGGATAGAGAAACAACCAGAACATGGAAATGGTTCATTGAGTTGTTGAGAAATTCATTAGAGCTAAAAGATGGTGAAGGATTCACATTTATGTCTTATATGCAAAAGGTAATAATTTGTTAATTTCTTTATCACTTTCTGATTTTTCTTTTGTATACACTTGAACTACTTAACTTGTTTTGTTGTTTATTGTTTCCGGGGCTGATTGGTGTTGTTGATCTGTTCCTTCCAAAAGCACATCATAGATGGTGTATAAGGCACATAGAAGCCAATTGGGCCAAGACTTGGAGAGATGTAGAGATGAAAAAATTATTGTGGTGGTCTGCTTGGAGTACATATGAAGAAGAATTTCAAGATCAATTAAAAACCATCGGCTCTGTCTGAATGAACAAGCTCCTGAAGACCTGTTATGCTACCCGCTACCCTGCACAACACTGGTGCAGGGCCTATTTTGACACAATTTGCAAGAATCAAGCATGTGAAAATAATTTTACTGAGTCATTCAACAAATGAATTTTGGAAGCAAGGTCAAAACCAATAATAATGATGTTGGAAGATATTAGAATCAAGGTATTATTTATGTTTATTCATAACTACTCGACATAATATAATCTCACTATGTATATATATATATATATATGTATCATTGTTATGTTATGAATACGTTGAAAGATCTTGAAGAGGTGGGTAAAATATGGACAAGAGTTCAGTCCATATGCTATGGATCTTTATAAGGATTACAAAATCATTGCACATGTTTGTCATGTTCGCCAAAGAGGCATGGTAAAGTGTTAACTGATCCTGGTCAGAAACTTTATGCGAAGATTAGGAAAATACTTGGCTTATCAGGTTTACAGTTGCAAAATGAGTTACAAAATCATCTGGAAACTTGATAAGCTGAGTATTTTCCTAATCTTC
>JAJOOO010008403.1:0-22572 GCA_029582685.1 Solanum piurae | reverse complement strand
TTTAATATTTCCATCTCTACCTTTCGTTTTGTTCTTCTTTACTCTATTTTTTTCAAGATATTCAAGTAAAAGTGAATTTAGTTTACCCTAGCACTATATTGATTGAGAACTGATCTGCCTAATTTTTATTCCAGATTGAAGAAATTTTAAGTTTTTGAAAGATTGATATAGCACTCTTGTCTCTCTTACACCAAAAAGAGTCTAATTTATTTTGAAACAAACAAGACTCGTGGAATTATTTGGTTAAATTTGTGTGAGTTAAAACAAATTAAAAGGAGATTGAATAATAACTTATTATACAAAATTTGCACGGATCAAAATGTATAGTTAAATTGAACTAATCAATAGATTTATCCAAACTCAGATTTTTCCCATTTGATTGTTTGTTTTTTCAGAATTTGTTTAGCTGTCAAACCAAACTTATAGTAATGACTTTAAAAAAAGTTATTATGGTTATATCTAATTGAAAAAAACAAAACCTTTTTTTTTATGTAATTGAAAAAATTCAAAATCATAATTTGATGTCTAATTATCAAACAAAACGATAGTTTGCATAATTACATCAAACGGAAAACAAATTTTAGGAGTTGTTATATCACTAATAAAGGGTGAATTTCAGAGAGCTGTTATATCACTAATAAAGGGTGAATTTTAGAAACTTTTGCTATATTAGGTAAATATAGTGTATAAGACCTCATTTGTTCTTATTAAGATTAAGATGTTTGAATGAATAAATTAATGATTAAGATTTTTTCAATATCTCTGAATGTGCATACTTTATTCATTATAAATTATAGAGGTGATTGGCAGCAGATAGTGTAATGACCCGGTTGGTCATTTTTAAAAATTTTCATAAAAATTACCATTTTACCTCTTCCGATTTTGACCTCGAGTTATAATTTTTGATTGAGTTTTGAAAGTTTGTTTTAAGATTTGAGTAAAAATTGAGAATTTGGTAAGATTTGAATTTGAAAGGCTAAAGTTGTTAAAAAACCCAAAAAAATTCCGAGGTTGAAAAACCTGAATTTATTCGTTTGGTTTGATTTATAGATTTAAAAATCCGACATCAATAATTTGGTTTGATATTTAAAAAATCCAAACCAACCTGATCCATGTACACTGGTAGAAATGTCATTCTATTTTTTTCTTTAATTTATGAATCCATTAAATTATGTTGATTCCTATCTCAAAAACTTGTTTACATAGATCTCAACAATTTTGTAAAGCTTCTTTGAGATATTTTCCTAAATAATATACGATCAAATATAAAATGCGTGAAGTTTTACTAGTAGAAAATTTAAAAGTAAATTATGTTGTTGCTTAGATTGTACTCAAGTCAAATCTTTTTGCTAGCTCGAAAGAACTCATATCACTTATTAAATTAACTGGAAACATACACTCAACTACTCTGGAAAATGTCATTAACTATATAAATGGATCATGCTTTAGGGACATTATAACTTTTGATTATATTTAACTATTTGAACCTTTTCTTAATACTATATCTAACATTTGTATATATTTTATGAATGGAAATGTTATGAAAAATACTTTATCAGTAACATAGTAGGGAATTGTTTTAAGCTTGAGGCTTGTTAATGAGACTCCCTTAAGAATATTTCACATGATATAAATGCATCCTCAGTATTCAACAAGCACTTATGATAGATAACTAGGAAAATATTTATGCAATGATCCGGTTGGTCATTTATGGAAAATTACCATTTTGCCCAACGTATTTTGACTCCAAGTTGTTTCTAATGGAGAATTGGAAGTTGGTTTCCAACTTCGAGTTTAGAGTTGAGGATTTGTGAGTTTTAAATTTGAAAGGCTTAAGCTGCTTAAAAGTGGGTTTCAGAGTCTTTTGGAGTTTTGAGTGTTGGAATAGAATTCTGTCAATTCCATTAGTTTCGGTGTAACACCCCGTATCCAAAAACAGACCTCAATGCAGATTTTCAGAAGTTGCAGGTGCAACCCACGGTTACCACCCACGGATCGTAGGGTGACCCACGGCCCGTGCTGGTGGTCCGTGGTTCGCAACTGCAACTAAACTCAGCCCCAAAAAATTTGTCTAAGGGTAGACCCACTCACCGTAGGTCAGACCACGGGCTGTGGTTTACGTCCTTGGATCAGACCCCCAGATCCCAGCCTCCAGTCGCGAACAACGGTTGACCAGCATGGACCATCGGTCCAGCCATGTTCTGTCGATCCCGTTCGTTAGTGGCTCCCAACAACAATTAAGTTAGGGGTCTTTTGGTCTTTTTCTTTTGCGTTGGACCCCTAAACTACATAGTTTTGGTCAGTTTTAGCCTAGAAACATAACTAGAACTTACCTAAGTCAGATTTTTCATCAAAACTTCGAAAAATTAGAGCGTAAGAGAAGAAAGAGGTCAAGAACCCTAGTTCAAGAACAAATCAAGGTTCCATCAGTTCAAACCCTGAAATCGAAAGATTTCTCTGTGGAATTCGTCACCAGGTATGTGGGATTTCACTAGTGGCTTCCTTTTGCCCATTAGGTCCCTAGATTTCAGTCAGATTCTCAATTCCCTTATTATCAACCAGACCTAGGGTTTCTAGAATTTCAGCAGATTATTACAATCTAGTTACTTTAATGTTCCTAATCAGATTATCATGATTTTAGTATGTTTTAGTATAAATTCAGAACCCTAGTTATGTAGTTCCTTTAGTTCATGAATTGAACATGCTAGGTCAATTTATTCAGTTATACATGCTCTAGTTATAAATGTTTCCTTACATTATCAGTATATTAATGTTGCATTTTTAATTAGCATGTCAGTATTTATCCAGAATTACAACATTTCAGTTATAAATTGCTAAATTACATAATAAGTTGGGAGTAGACTTAATACCGAGTGGACTAGGGTCAGTCACCCGTAAGTCCCAGAACTACGTGTCCCGTAGGTTGTAAGTCCCTTCTGTGGGTAACATTTTAGTGATCATGCCAGTCATGCCTTTACACCTCTGGCAGGGTATATTGGGTCCTCTCGATGGGGTGTATATATCGGACTCCACATTTAGCTCATGTGGTTTTATGTCGGTCATTAATAGCTCCCACAGTTCAGTCAGATTCTATTGCATTGACTATGTTATCAGTTCAGTATTCAGTCTCAACATGTTATGAACTTGGTCATTGCATTCAATTACTTCATGTTCAGTATTCTCAGTTTAGTATCATGCTTATATCATATCATTGGACAGTATATGCTTTGGTTCAGTTATGATTATTATTCAGCTTTACTCTATCATGCATGCTCAGTACCTTTCAAGTACTGACGCATACTCTACGCTGCATCTTCTCGTGATGTAGGTTCAGGTTCACAACATTCAGATCACGCATAGATTGGTTCCCGATCACTAGTTCAGCAGCATTAGTGGTGAGTCCTCATTCTTCGAGGACAGTTCACATGTTATGTTTCCATTTTAGTCTTTAATTTTCAGTTTTTGCTAGATTTAGTTGGGGCATGTCCCAACATTTCTAGTCAGTTAGAGGCTATTTTCAGACATAGTTAGATTCAAGTTTAGTATTTGAGTTTGACTTTTCAGTTGTTGTTAAACTCTTAATTTCATATATTCAGACTTAGTATGTGGGTATTCCCTATCCTTTCGGTATTAGCTTCCGCACATCATTATTTGATTTAGTTTGTCTTAGTATGCCTATGATATGCCAGTAAGGTTTGCTTGGGGTCACTCGTGATCCTAAGTCCCGTGTCCGCGTTCTGTGGGGTAGCCTCGGGGCGTGACATTCGGAATGTAGAAATTGGTCTTTAAGAGTTGTCAGTTTTAGATTTAGAATATTTTTGACGATTTGAGGTCCTACGCTGTAGAATTATGGAAATTTAGCCTTCAGGTTGTTTTTAGTCAACATTCGGGGTTCGGATGCTCGATCGAAATTCTGAGAGTTCTGTTGGATTTGGAGGATAATTTTATTTCTAAGTGAGGTCTTGGTTAAATTTTTAGAGGTTCGGAGGTAGTTTTAGCCTTTTTAAGCATCATGTTAGTTTCTAGGATGTGGGGTGAAGGAAACCTCAGATTCATATTTTGATGGTTCCATTAAGTCCGGAAAGCTGAGTATAATCGTTTTGCATGTATGATTTGTGTGTACAGGGTTCCGAACGAATCCCACGGGTCCATTCAATGATTTATTCTGGTTGAATTTTCTGGTGTCTACTAACCTCGCTTTTGCGAAGGTTAGTCCGCTTAAGTGAACCTGGCGAAAGTGAATGGAGCATCGCTTTTGTGAAGAAGTCTACTTCAGCAGGGTTCGCTTAAGTGAATCGGAGGCCACTTTTGTGATATCCGCTTAACTAAAATGAAGATTTTGAATTGATTTTATTCTTTTTTCGAAATGGTTTTCACTAATGAGTTCCTAAGGCCTTAAATATCATTTTTCAGGTATTAGTTTTAGGATTCAAACCTCCTCTTTGAAATTGAGTTTTGAGTTGATTAACCCATCTTTCTAAGTAATTGATATGCGTATTGTTTTTCTCGGAAAGTGACTGAAAATACTTGATTGTTGTAGATTGTGTTGCTTTGGAAGTGATTCAGAAGGGGAAAACTCAAGATTTAGATTGAATAATTAATTGCTTTAAGACAAGTGATCTCTTAAATTTTGTAATCTAGTAAAATTGTTTACTTCCCTTCATTGTATGTGAGTTGGGGAGTAATTGGGATTGAGGTGAAGGGTTTATTGCTCCACTTGATCATTGTTAAATAATAAAAGAAGGGAAAAAATGAAAATGTTTCTTGATGAAAATGATAAATCGTGAATTGCCTTGTTTTGTTCCCTATTTGATTGATTGGTGAGTTGCTTGAATGCATGAACGTGGACTTGAATTGATTTAAACTGCTTGAATCGTTGTCTCTTCCATGTGGTGTAATATTACTTGTGTAAATTGATTGTTGGCAACTGTGATGATACATGTGGTAACTTGTGATGTTGAGGCCATTTCCAACAAAAACTTATGATGTTGAGGTCATTTCTGACAAGAACTTGTGATGCCGGGATCATTTCTGGCTAGTGATTGATATAAAGTCGAAGTTATTTTAATCTAGTGATTGAAATAAACTAGAGGTCATTTTTGGCTAGCGATTGATATAAACACGAGGTCATTTTTGGCTAGTGATTGATATAAACCCGAGGTCATTTTCGACTAAAGATTGATATAGAGCCGATGGAAAATGGTTCTGGAGAGAATTGATTTTGTTGTTTTGACGCATTTTGATGCTTATGAGCGACCTATTGTTTAATGCGATTGATGTACTTGATACTTGTGATTTAACTACTTGATGCGTGTTGGTTCTTGACTTATGTCTTTTGGACAGTGAATTTTGAATCTTGTGACCTGTTTGTTGTAGAATTGTTAGGTTGGATTGATTTTTATGCAGGTTGTAGTTTGAAGAGGTTTGGTTGGAACAAAAATGTGTATTTGATTTCTAGCTGGTTGCTTGGTTTGTTAGGTTGCTTGTTGGGTACCATGTTGTTCATACTCACCCCTTGCTTCTTTGTCTTGTCCTTGCTTTATCTTTCTGGTTTTCTTTCATTTTGTCTGAGGCAGACTTGTCTTTCTGGTAATAGACAAGTGCCATCATGTCCATTTTTGGGTTACGATAAATGGTATCAGTGTTAGGTTCATAGGTCTCATGTGTGTACAAGCCAAGTCTAAGTAGAGACTCAAGGATACATAAACATCTATTCTTATCTTTGAGAGGCTGTGAAGACTGTTAGAAAGCTTTCTTTTGTATTATTTCTTATCGTACGTGGTTTCCTTTGCTAGTGCTTAGTCGTTGCATGTTGTTTTGGCATATGTCGAGGACTAGAGCTTCTGTGTCTAGAGGTAGGGGATCAGTTCTTGAGACCTCAACTAGGGGTAGTGGTTGGGCTAGAGCCAGAGACCATGCTCGTGAAATTGCACTGGCTAGAGGTTGTGCCCATGAAGCAGCACCAGCTAGAGGCAGAGCTAGAGAGACTTCAGTTGAGCCATATATTGAGGTTGCTTAGAACCAAGTTCCCCACAGGTTTGGAGCTCACTTATTTCAGGAAACTTTGTTGAGGATACTTGGTGCGCTAGAGAACCTTTCTTAGGGTGGTGCGATAGGTACACCACATGGTTTTCAAGCTGAATTAGGAGCACAGACTCCATGTTAGCATCAATAGACTTCGGGTATTCAGGATCAGATGGGTCAATCACCAGTGGTTCTGGCACCGATTATAGGTGTTCAATTTGCTCCTAAGATTATTCTGGCGATATCTGAGTAGTAGTGTTATGAGAGGTTTCAGATGATTAAACCACCAAACTTTCAAGGTGGTAAGAATGATGATACTCATGATTTATTGACTTTGTGTCATGAGATGCTTGAGGAAGTGGGTATGATGGATGCTCGTGATGTTCATTTTATTGCACTTCAACTGCGCTGTAACGACTTGATTTCCGTCGTAATGGAAAAGCCAATGGGGAAAGTATTGGGGCCAAAAAACTTTTTCGTAGTAACTTGAAATATCGTAGTCTAGTCCAGGGCGGGGCCGCTGTTGCGGGGTGGGGCCGCTGTGGCGGGATAGTTGCGATTTAAGTCAAAAATTAACCCCAAAATCATTTTATTCTGCACTTTTCTACTTTGAGAGCTAAAGAACGACCCCATGTGTTTTCTTGATGGTTTTCCACCATTCTTGAGGCTAAAGGTAAGGTTTTTACTCCCCGAATCCATGTTTCTATCCGTAGAACTTAGTTTCTTGGGTAATTATTGATGGAGAGGGTTTTGATCTGTGATTTATGGTGGAAGAAACCCTAATATGGGTATGGGGATCAAGGTTTTGGCCTAGTGTTGATAAAGTTGATTATAATCCCGATAATTAGGCCTCGTTTATTGATCCTTGCTTTAATTGTATGTTTTTAGACCACAAACAATCGGGAAGAATCTGGAAAGGGAAGATTAAGTGCCTTAGGGGATTTAATCTTGGATTCGAGGTAGGTGATGGTTGTGATTTCATGATTGTGTGATATATGTTTTTTCTTGCTTCTTTATAAAATGTGTATATATGTGAATGTTGCACTATTGATCACACTACTTATGGATGAGGATAGATGAATGTTGAATGCCATGAATTATGACTTGATTGTATGATTTTGAGAATATACTTGTGATTGTGATTGTGGCTTGTTGAATAGATCGGGTGTTGCGTTTCGACACACTAACTTGGATCGGTAACCACGTTCCAGCATAAACACTGGATCGATTGCCACGTTCCGGCAAAAACATGAGATCGGTTGCCACGTTCTGGCATAAACATTGGATCGGGTACCACGTTCCGGTATGCTAACAGTTTGGGTATGAGTTCCATGAGAGGACCATTGATTTGGCATAACTGTATATCTTGATAAATGTGAAATTGTTCTTTGTTCGTAAATGATATCGATATTGTGTATATTCGGTGTATGCATGTTATTATGTTATTGTAATGATTTATGTATGTTGCACTTAATGGGATAGCCATGTAATCCTACCAGTACACTGTGGTTGTGTACTGATACTGCACTAGCTCTTTCTTTGTTGAGTATAGGGCATCTTCAGGTGGCTATTTATAGACCTCAGCTAGGTGACTATTGAGCATGACCGGATTCAAGGGTGAGCCAGTTCTTTCAGGCTGTCATGGATCTTTCTTGTTTAAGTCCACTCTTTTCGAACTCAGACTATTTGTTTAAGGTGGTTGTTTAGTTTCGGGAGTTGTACCTCTTGTTCTAAAACTTGTCGTTAATTGGTACAATGACTTTCAAGTTCTAGGGGTTGAATTTTCGCATTAGTTTGGTTAGTTATTTGATTAAACCTTTGGAGTTTATGGGGACTCCATTTTATTGTCATTTAAACCTGCTTCCGTATCTTTAAATGCCTTAGTATTTGGTTGTGTTGTTAGTTTGGGTTGTAGTAATGGTTCTCTCACCGGAGGGTAAGTGTGGGTGCCAATCACGACGGTCTGGATCGTGACATGCGCAGACGCGCCAGTGAGCGTGGATGACTTTTGGGAGATCTAGACTAGTTGGATCTCCTCCAGTAGAGTGAGTTGTATTTTCCAGTGCTTCCTAGGACTGCTTCATTCCTTGGAGAGTGGAGTCAACTGAGGTTTGAGAACTTGAGATATGGGAATTTATCTGTGACTGAGTATGAGGCCCGATTCTGTGAGCATTCTAGGCATGCTATTACTATTGTTCCCGATGAGACAAAGAGAGTTCATTGGTTTGTTCGGGGGTTGACTTTCTCTAATTTTTATGTGAATTCAATAAATATGATGCTACCTCTGTCCATTTTTAATTGTCATAGTTTTCTTTTTTTGAAGTCAAACGATGATAACTTTGACTAATATTTTACAATGTATTTTTTCATCATACTGATATGCAAAAAGTTAGAAATTATAATACTTTTCGAATAATTTTTGAATATCTATTTTTTTTTTATAATATGGAATTAATGTAATCTAATTTAACTTTGAAAATTAGTCAAATTGACTTTTGAAAAGTGCAATACGACAATTTAAAAGATGGCAGATATAGTATATAAATTAATAGGTTACTTTAATGATTCTAATGTAGTCAGAATTAACCTTCATTCACTGAATCTCTCAAAATAATAATATTTTATGGTCCACCATTAATTTTGTGAGATTTTACTGTAAATGTTTTTTTTGGAGTATAAATAAGTGACCCATTTTCAATATTATCCCTATTAATTGATTTTTAATAAATCTTAAAATATTATTTAGAAAATAAGTAATTAATACTAAGAATAAATAATAAATTAGAGAAACCCGAAGTTGCCGCATAAACTGAGACACTTGGATCATTATGGATGGCCAAACAAATAGAAAGTAGAAGTTCAGTAAAACCTCACTAATTTAATACTCGATAAATTAATAATTTTTCTAAGACAACATTTTCCTCTGGTTCCGATTTGGGTCAATGAAAAAAATCACTCATTTCGATAAAATAATAAGATAATATATATTTAGAAGACCCCTATATAAATATATGGTTGATTTTTGTGATATCTTTTAAATGAGAAGCCATTTTTGGATATGATTTCAAGAAATTTCCTATTTTGCTTATATAGTTTATTCTTACCATCATACATTGGATGTTTTTAATAAAAATATGATGATAATAATTTGATTATTAAGAAACAATGAACATTTTGTATAATGAATTTAATTTTATAATGAATTATTGAATTTATTTTACAATGAATTATTTAACAAAAATATATATATTAGAATGAATCATATACATACATTGTACTTTATGTATAATAAATATATTTTTGTATGAATTCAGTAAATGTAATTAGTAAGATACAATCATTTTGATGTATTCATTGTACTTTATATATAGTAAATAATTTTATTTTTATGTGAATTCAATAAATATTCAACTACCCCCGTCCACTTTTAATTGTCATAGTTTTCTTTTTTGAAGTCAAACGATAATAACTTTGACTAACATTTTACGATGTATTTTTTCATCATTTTGATATGCAAAAAATTAGAATTTATAATACTTTTCGTATAATTTTTGAATATCTAAATTTTTTTGTTTAAAATATCAAATTAATGTAATCAAATTTAACTTTGAAAATTAGTCAAATTGACTTTTGAAAAGTGCAATATGACAATTAAAAGTGGACATATATAGTATATAAATTAATAAGCTACATTAATGATTCTAATGTAGTCAAAATTAACCTTCACTCACTGAATCTCTCAAAATATTAATATTTTATGGTCCACCATTAATTTCGTGAGATTTTACTATAAATGCTTTTTATTTGAGAGTATAAATAAGTGATCCATTTTCAGTCACTATCACAAATCTTTCATTTCAATTTTGAACACCATGAAATGCAGTTGTTACCTATCTGTCATCGGAATGTTCTGTCGTTCTCCCTCATTTCTAGTCGGAGTTCAACTTACTCTTGTCTCCATTGCTGCTCTCTCAACTCTTCATCTCTTCGTCGTGGTATATATCTCTTTCCCTTTCTAACTACACAGTTCGTCTCAATTTATGTTACATAGTTTGACTGTTTGGATCGTTTTCGTTACTTTTAGAGTCGAACTTAATATCTAAGATCTGAATGATTAAGATTAAGATCTTCGTTAAGTGCTAGCCTTAGTGGTTATAGATTACTTTTAGCAACAATATTTATTGTTGTAAAAATTTATAACGACAATTGAGTTAATGTGATTGCATACAACACTATATAAGTGTTGCGTTAGTCTTTGGCGATTTTGGATATGCAATGACATTATCTCAATTGCCTTTAGAAGTTTTTACAACAATAAATATTGTCAAAGGCCAAATAAGTTAAACATGTTTAAATGACTTAAAATAAGTCAAAAGACAAAGTAGGTCTCCCCCTACTTTTTTAATTTTTGACTTAAAAGTCATTTAAGTTTATCTTTTTATTTTTGACTTAAAAACTATTTTTTTAAGTCAATCCAAACGGGCTCTAAGAAAAAATGAACATTTTTGTATAATGAATTTAATTTTCTACTGAATTATCGAATTCTTGAATTTATTTTACAATGAATCATTTAACAAAAAAAATATATTACAATGAATCATACACATACATTGTATTTTATGTATAATGAATATATTTTTATATGAATTCAATAAATATAATTAGGAAGATACAATTATTTTGATGTATTCATTATACTTTATGTATAATAAATAATTTTATTTTTATGTACATTCAATAAATATGGTACTACTCCCATCTACTTTTAATTATCATAATTTTTCTTTTTGAAGTCAAAAGATAATAACTTTGACTAATATTTAATGATGTAGTTTTTCATCATATTGATATGCAAAAAAATTAGAATTTATAGTACTTTTCGTATTGTTTTTGAATATCTAAATTATTTTTGTTTAAAATATTGAATTAATGTAATCTAATTTAACTTTGAAAATTAGTCAAATTGACTCTCATTAATGAGTGGACATATATAGAAAATAAATTAATAAGTTACATTAATGATACTAATGTAGTCAAAGTTAATCTTCATTGACTGAATCTCAAAATAATAATATTTTATGGCTCACCATTAATTTAGTGAGATTTTACTATAAATATTTTTTTATATAGAGTATAAATAAGTGATCCATTTTAAAAGTCACCATCACAAAATCTTTTCATAAAATGCACTTGTTAACGGGTTAATCGATAATCCGATAGTAAATTATATAATTATATTTATACCATTTTGTATATAAAGTCTTTGACTTAGAGTTTGGTTTTTCTACTTTTATTTTTGGTTGTCTCAAACAATTGGTTATTCTACAATGTAAAAGTGTTTGTTTTTGAACAAGATGTAACTTGTGAACTCATGTGCATGGTTTATTTGGTTTGTCACCTTGTTTCTAAGTGATTTTCAATATTTTTTTTGGTGTCAAATCTTAACGGTTAAACCGATAACCGAATCGATAACGATCGAAAACCGATAAACCAATAACCGATAATCCAATATCTTAATGGTTCTATAACAGTTTAGCATCTCTACAAACCGATAACCAATAAGCCAAACCGATAAACTTCAAAACCGAACCGAACCGGCCGATACACAACTCTAATGTCACTTCTTCAATTTTTCCTTACTTTTTCCCCCCTATTTTAGTGTGTTAATTGAAAATATTTCTAAAAAAGAAAATCACCATATGGTCGACTAGAAAAATATATACATTGGAATAGGACGAAAAAAAAAAGATTGCAATGAAATAATAAAATAGTGGTAATATAGGACCTTTTATTATTGGTCTCAAACTTTTTTCGATGTTTTAAAAAGACCTTTTTAATTTTTAAGGAAATGTTTAAAAAGGTTTGTAGGAGTTAATCAAAATGTAATGATCCGAAATGTTATTTTTGATAATTTTAAATAGTTATTTAATTATAGTTAATTAATTTGCGGATAATTTGGTTATTTTTAATAATAATGGATCAAGTCTGAAATATTAAAAATAGGTTAGTAAGAATTATTACTTTTAATACCTAATTAATTTAGAAAAGAGAAGAAAGAAATCATCTGCGCTTGCGGCGAGCACAAACATAGAGATCTTACAACCTTTGGTTTCCAACCGTTGATTATGTTGTTAAATTCAATTTTTTATATGAAATTAATTAGAGTGGGTAGTGGTGATTCGTGGGGATTTTTGGAAATTTAGTGAAGGTAACCAATATATAATATTATTATATTAGTATATTTGTTGTATTAAATTGAAAGTGGGCAATGGTGAAGTCATATGGTGTTGCTGCATTGTTTCTGGCGGCTTTGAACATATAAGGGACAAGAAACAGTGCTAATATTATTATTATATTCCTTTTTGGTTTGTCATCAATTTTTGGAAATTAAGGGAATTGAATTGTTAGGAGTATATATATATATAATTATTTTCCATACATGCTACGCTACAGTTTCAAGTAGTATGTTGAATGCTGACTAAAGGATTTAGATTGTTACTTTATATATATTAAGACCTAATTGATTTCTTGGAAAGGAATAATGTCATTGTTGTATACTTGGTAGGTTTTGAAAATTGTGGGGATAAAGTAATGATTTCATATGATAAAGTTAGGAACCTGCAGGTGACATATTAATGTCTTGATTTTATCGATTCCCATCACTGGTTTCGTAACCAGTGGTTCCAAAAATCTGTAATTCTTATTATTATCACATTATGAGTTAAGTTTTAGAATATTGAGATAAGGAATTAAATATTAGATCTATCTTATCATATAAATACCATTTGAATTATGATATTGGAAAAGAATTGGAACTTAACCCTAAGCTTTGAAACTTAGGAACTTGATTATAGATCTGGGTGATCTTTTGGGTCTAGGCTAAACCTATAGTAATATAGGCGTTGTTAGTTTCTAAATCTTATTGTGAATATGTACTTGAATAGATTGCATTGATTTGGAAGCTCAACGAAAAGGGAAGGATCAAGTCTCGGAGTGATTGTTCGGTATTTAAGGCAAGTGAATTTCTAAACCCTTGTTAAGTGTATGGAATTCGTGTATTTCCTTGTGATATGTGTTTGGGGGTAATGAGACTTGGTGATGGGTTGACTTGTACATATTGATTATTTTCTAATGATGAAAAAGGGGTAATAAAAGGCAATGTGTTTAATTGTTGATGTGTGATGTTCGAGAGTGGGTTGAAAGTCTTGTTGAATCATTGTTGATGTTGTATCACGGTTGTGTTGTTGTGAATTGTGTATTGTTATGAAAGTGGTCCTCCCCTCATTATTTGTGTGAACATGTCATTTGCATTGGTTCTGAGACATGGTTGTGATAAGTGTTATGTGATAAAGAGGATGTACCATTTCGAGGGACGTATCGCGCACCGTGATGGATACTATATTTCGAGGGACGTATCGCGCGCCGCGATGGATACTATATATCGAGGGACGTATCGCGCGCCGCGATGGATGCATGGATAGATATGTCCCCCATGGGTCCCGGACTGAGAGACAACGGGCGTGTATCAAAAGGTTAGACATGCATCACTATACTTGACATTGCATTCCATTGCATTGCACATATTTATCATTAGTGAACTTGATATTGTGTTTTGCTGATCTTGTGAGTGCCTTTCTGTGGAACTTTATTTGGTGAATATTGAGCTTGTTGTTGAGGATATGTAATTGTTAGAGTGTTGCTGTTGAGATATGTGCTATGTGAATTGTGAACTGTTAGGTTGGGCTGATTTTATGCATGTTGTAGTTGTGGAGGTTCGGTTGGGGTGTAAGAAGTACCCGTATTCTATCCCCTTAGCTTGTGTTTAGAGGTTTACTTGCTGAGTACCGCGTGGTTTGGTACTCACCCCTTGCTACTACATTTTTTTTGTAGGTTACTAGCCCGGACCTTTGTGATATATTCTCTTCTTTTCCGAGGCTTCTTGGAGATTTGTGAGGTAGCTGTTTGTCAACTCAGCAGACCTTCTTACTCCTGTTTATGATTTTGTTCTACTCTAGAAACAATGTCATATGAGACTTGTATTTTTCTTTTGATTCAATTGTAATACTTTAGAGGCTTGTACACGTGACAACCAAATTTTGGGGGTATTTTTGAGTTTATTATAAAAATTTCCGCATTTTATTGAAATGGTTGAGTTTTAGGCTGACTTGTCTTGATGGGTTAAGACGAGTGTCATCACGCCAATTTTTGGATCGTGACATTTTCCTTTTCTTTGTCTACTCTTTTATTGGAGTTATAAGTCTTTCTATATCTTTCGAGGGTTTTTATTTGGTATTTCTCCATCAAAATAAGGTAATTCTTATTTTTAGTAATATTTACATTAATTTACAAAAGTAAATATAGAGTAAAAGTTAAGGAAAAACTAAGACATTGGTTTCTATATAAACAATATGAATTGTTATTATGCATGTCATAAACTGAGTTATGCTTCATCATCAACATAAGTTCATCGCCACAAAATTAATACCATACGTTTTTCTTTTAAGTCAATATATATGAAAGAAGCTATTTTTAAAATTACATATTTTTAATTTGTTTATCATTAACTTTGTTACTTTTGCATTCACAATTGATCGAATTAGTTTGATATACAGTACATCAAACACAAGAATGCCTACCTCAAAAAACAATACAATTGAAAAGAATTGGGAGAAGTTGATAGATACGAGACAAGAGATTAACAACCGAACAAATGACATTAAAAACCAAAAAGAGTGTGGAACTAATACCAGGAAAGAAAGATTCGAGGCCACAATTGATCTTTGGAAGTTGAAGGACAAAGAGGATCAGCTCGAAGACAAATTGGAGAAATCTGGGGTTCCTAAAAGGATAGTGTCACTCCCCGAGCCTACACCCTGGGCGGGACCGGCACTTGAAGACCATTGCTGGCCCCAAGTGAACCCTTGGCCTGTTTTTCTTAACTTAGCGGAAACTCAACTCAACAGAATAACTCAATGCAATGAAAGGTCATAAAACAACCTAACTGATAAAAAAATCTGGCCAAAAAGGCACCTCGTGTCTCAAAATAGAATATTTATATATATACATAAATGAGAGACTCAATACTAACTGACTGACTGTCTATGAAGCCTCTAAAATACTGAGATGGATGTTGGGACAAACCCCGTAACATCCTAATAAAACAAAACTAGGAGAACAAAATAACTGAGTCTTCTGAAAAGAAAGGAGGCTCACCACTGACTCTTGAGTGCTCAACTGGATCAACGGCATGCTGGATGTTGATCCTGGGTACCTGCGTCTGCATCATCATAAGATGCAGGCCAACTGGCATCAGTACATTGCATGTACGAGTATGCGAGCTGGAAAGCTAAACAACAACTTAAGCTTGAAAGAAGTACAAATGAACTCTTACCTTGGCTCGGTTCGACTCATGAATAACCGAACTCAATATAAAACAATAAGACACATGCAATATATATAAAGCTTGTAAAACAGTGTAAACAACTTAGTTCGTTAAGGATAAAACAATAAGAAACTCAACTTTACTTATATAAAAGTAATATAACTTTAGTGGGAGATTCTTTAACCGACAACCACCACTATGAGCCCTAGTGATGATACAACGTTTTACCTCATGTTGCCCAAGGACCATACTATACCTTGCCGTGATATAGGACCTTACTTAACTTAGTGGATCCACTAGCTTAATCTTACGTGATCATCTAAAAAGAATGACCCGTTAAGTCCCATGTTGGCTACATGGTTCTTATGGAGAGTTGAGTTAATATGAACTCGTGTCCTCAATTCGGTGCTCAATACTACTCACAAAAATACTTTAGCTCATAAGTGTTTTTAACACATCTTCCTTTAGTTTGAGATAATTGCTCAAAATCTAGCCCAAAAGCTCACTTGGAAAACATAGTTCCTTTCTTACTCAAATGTAAAAACATTTATATACTTCCTTGGGAATAGATTCCCTAATAACTTTTGAGAAATGAACTCAACTCTATACTCTTTACTCAACTCGAAACTCTATACTCTTTATTCAACTTGAAATTCTATACTCTTTATTCAACTTGAAACTTGAGTCTAAAAATGAAGTTAAAACGTTCAATAAAGACTCTTGAAAAACTTTAAAGACTTGATTTGACTTACTTCTTAACTTCTAAACTTGACTCTAACTTCACTTGACTTTGACCCGAACTTTCCTCGAATTGGATTATGAATTCAAGGGTAATGATCTCATGTTTATGGATGAGTTCTTGATGTTTAGACGTACCTTGGAGTGTTGAAAACAACTATAAAACATAGGTACATTACTAAGGAACATGTATGAAAAAGTGGGGAATGAATGGGAAAACTTGGCGTCGTTGGTGCTCTGAGAGGCGTGGGGCGCCAGCCCTAAAACTTCAGAGGGGCCTGCTGGCGCTCTGCTAGGCGTGCCGCCCCAAGGGCTGGACTTCAGAGTCCCTTTTGGGGCGCGCTGGCAGGCGCAACGCGCCATCCCTTTCCCCAGAAAACTCGACTTTTCTCCTTCATTTTTCCAACTCTAAACCTCCTTAACTTCAATGGTTTCAGCCCCAAACACTTAGAATCATAAAAACCCTTAACATACATTAGATTCAACTCGGAACTTCAACCGGAACCATGCACCAAACCAACAAGAAACTTCAACAACATAACCAACAACTTCAACAAACACAACCACAAACTTCAACAAACACAACCAATCTTTTCTTGGAATTAAAACGAGTTTGGCGTGTGGGGAAAGAACCAACCCAACACTATGAACTCACATACCTTATTAGGGATCACCCCCGACGATATCCACGACGATCTTGACGAATCCTTGCTTGATCTTCTCTTTCTCTTCTTCTTCTCGTCTTCACTCATAAACCCTTACTCTAACTTTAAAAATGAGAAAAACTGATCTAAAGATCAGTCTAAACCCTTAATATAACCAAAAGAATTGGTTAGGGAAAAGACCAAAATACCCTTACAAATTCGGGTGAACTTTCCTTACCAACATCCCAACTTCAAAAGGGCATAACTCACTCATACGAACTCGGAATCGAGCAAACTCGGCGGCGTTTGAAAGATCATTCCACAAGCTTCGTAAACATAAATGGAACTACACCTAACTCATCCTGATCTAGGAGTTATGACTGTTCAAAGTTGACCAAAACTCACCTTTTTTCCACACTTAAACCAAATTTCTAGATTTTTAAATTCTTTCCAAAAATGACTATTTCCAATTCTAAGCCTCTTCATAGTTATTTCAAATTGCCGGATGTTACAATATCTCCCCCTTGGGAACATTCGTCCTCGAATGAGGTTACTCTTACTAGGCTAAGGGTTTAACATCACACTCAAAATCCCAACAAGCAACCATGCAAACAACAACAACAACAACATGCTCACTATAATTAAAGAGCACTAAGAAGGAAATTAGTACCTTGATCCACATTTCCTCCGAATTCAAAGAGATGTGGGTATCTCTTCTTCATGTCCTCTTCGGCTTCCTCAACAAATTGGTTCCTCCAAAGGACCTTGACTGAGGCTACCTCTTTTGTTCTCAATCTACGAACTTGACAATCTAAGATCTGAACAGGAATCTCCTCATAAGATAAGCCATCCTTGATCCTAACACTTTCAGTTGGTAGGATCAATGAAGGATCGCCTATGCACTTCTTTAACATGGAGATGTTAAATACCGGATGAATCGCTGCTAATTCCTGTGGTAGCTCCATCTCATAAGCAACATTACCAATCCTCTTGGCTATGCGGTAAGGTCCAATATACCGGGGACTAAGTTTCCCCTTCTTACCAAACCTCATAACCCCCTTCATGGGTGAAACTTTCAAATATACCCAATCATCTACATCGAACTCTAATGCCCTTCTCCTAACATCAGTGTAGGATTTTTGACGACTCTGTGCCGTTTTAAACCTCTCTTGAATCACTTTCACCTTCTACATAGCTTGGTGTACTAAATATGGTCCTATAAACCTTGCTTCACTAACTTCAAACCATCCAATAGGAGATCGACATCTTCTCCCATAAAGAGCTTCATATGGAGCCATCTGGATATTAGAGTGATAATTGTTGTTGTAGGCAAACTCAATGAGAGGTAGGTGATCATCCCAATTACCTTTGAAATCGATCACACAAGCCCTCAACATATCTTCTAAAGTCTGAATAGTGCGCTCTGCTTGCCCATCAGTTTGAGGATGAAAGACAGTACTTAAGTTCACCTTTGAACCCAAGCCTTTCTGAAAAGATTTCCAGAACTGTGCAGTAAACTGTGCACCTCTATCTGAAATAATGGAGACTGGGACTCCATGAAGTCTCACCACCTCTTGAATATATAACCTGGCATAATCTTCTGCTGAATGGGTAGTCTTTACTGGCAGAAAATGGGCTGATTTCGTCATTCTGTCGACAATCACCCAAATAGAATCATGTTGTCTGCGAGACCTTGGCAACCCTGTGATGAAATCCATATTGATCATCTCCCACTTCCATTCCAGAAGTTCTATATTCTGAGCCAAACCACTGGGCCTTTGGTGTTCAACTTTCACTTGCTGGCAATTTGGACATTTAGCAACAAACTCTGCAATGCCCTTCTTCATGCCATTTCACCAATAAACTTCTCTCAAGTCACGATACATCTTGGTGGAACCCGAATGAATGGAATATCTGGAGTTATGAGCTTCCTCCATTATTCTCTCTTGGAGTCCATCTACCATAGGTACACACAATTTACCTTGATACCTCAATACACCATCTCCCCCTTGTTCAAAAGCTAATACTCTTTGCTTTTGAACATTTTCCTTCAATTCAAGCAAAATGGGATCTTGATCTTGTTTCTCTTTCACTTCTGACACTAATGATGACTCGGCCCCGTTCGACACTGCTATTCCTCCTTCTGCGAAATCTATAAGTCTGATTCCCAGGCGTGCTAGTCTGCGCACATCTTTTGCTAACTCTCTCTTTCCTTCTTCAATATGGGCGGTGCTACCCATAGACAGCCTGCTTAAAGAATCAACAACAACATTAGCCTTACCTGGGTGGTAAAGAATACTCAGGTCATAATCCTTGAGTAATTCTAACCACCTCCTCTGTCTGAGATTAAGCTCTTTCTGAGTAAACACATATTGAAGGCTCTTGTGATCAGTGAGAAACCGGAGAAATTCCAGATCAAGGTACTAATCCTTTTCTTGGTATTTATTTATAAGTTGGCATGTTGTTTTTACATTGTTTGTTGGGTGTTTGAGCTGAATGTTTGATGTTACACCCTTAGCCTAGTAAGAGTAATCTCATTCGAGGACGAATGTTCCAAAGGGGGAGATATTATAACACCTCTCTTTTTGAAAGAACTAGAAAGAGCTAGAATTAGAAAGAGTGAATTTTGGAAATAATAAAAATCTGGAAAATTGGTTAAGTTAAGTTAAGTTTGAGTTTTTGGTCGACTTAAAATGACCATAACTCCTAGCTCAAGATGATTTAGATGTGTTTCCAGATATCGTAGAAAATATCTTGGAATAATCTTTCCAACGCCGCCGAGTTTGCGTGATTCCGAGTTTGTATGAGTGAGTTATGCCCATTGGAAGTTGGGCTGTTCAAATAAAGAAAGTCCAATCCGGATTTTAGAAGGGCATTATGGTCTTTTCACCACCCAATTAAGTTAATTCATTTTTAGAAATTAAATTGGGTTCTAAACTGAATTGGTTCAGTTTAGACAATTGGAAATTTACGCTAGGGTTTTTGGAGAAAGAACGCAAGAGGAGAAAAGAGGAGAAAGAGCAAAGTTCGTCGTTCTTGAAGGTTTAGCTTGTGGATTTCGACAAGGGTTGATCCCTAAAGAGGTATGTGATTCTTTCATAGTGTTGGGTTCGTTCACCCACGCGCCAAGCAAGTTTATTTCAGCGAAGTTTATTCTAGAAAGTTGAAAGTTGATGAATATTAAATGGTGTTCTTGAGTTAGGTTGAGATTGAGAAGTTCCTTGAGGTTAAAATGTTGTTTCCTTGAGTTGTTTGAGTTATATTCTTGTGTATACACACTGGGTATATGAATCTAAAGGGAATTTGAGAAAAACAACCGAGTTTAGGCGAATTGGGGTTATAAAATGAAGAAGGAACAAGTCGGGCAGAAACTGGTACCAGGTCCGCATCATTGACCTGTTCCTCAGAAGTGTAATTTTTCCCTTCGCGTCACGGCGAGGACACGGACCTCTCTGCCTCAAAAAGTACTTTCACGACCAAAATTTAAATACACCTCCGCATCGCGGACCCATTCTCAAACAATGATTTTTTGATCTTTTCTCATGTTTATCTATCTAAAATCATTCCTAAACATCACGAGATCTTTCCAATCACAAATCATAATCCTTGAATCCATAATTCAATTCATGGAAAGTTAAGAGTCAAGTCAAGAGAAGTTAAGAGTTAAGTTAAGAGAAGTTAAGAATCAAGTTAAGAGAAGTTCATAAAGTTTTCCAAAAGTCTTTTACAAATGTTTTAACTTTGTTTTAAGACTTGATATTTGAGTTGAGTAAATAGTAAAGTTTGAAGTTCATTTCGAGTATATCGGGACTATGTATTCCCAAAGAATAAATGCTTTCACATTTAAACAAGAAAGGAAACTGAAATTTCCAAAAGAGCCTTTGAGCTAGTTTGCAGTAAAGAGTAAGAGTAAAGTTCATTCTTCAAAGATTATTCGGGAACTAAGTATTTCCAAGAGTTAAAATGTTTTCACATTTGAGCAAGAAAGGAAACTAAGATATTCAAGAGAGCTTTTAAGCTAAGTTTTTGAGCAATTATCTCAAACCAAAGAAAGAGTTTTGTTTTTACAACCATATGAGCTAAAGTATATTTTGGGAGTTGTATTGAGCACCGATATGGGGACGAGCTTGAGTTCAGATAAGTCACGTCTCCATAAACCATATAGCCATCCTGGGTAATAAAGGATCATACTTTTTAGATGACTCTTTAAGATGCTTTTAGCATAGACTAGTGGATCCACTTAGTTAAGCGTTCTATATGATGGCAAAGTATAAGACAATTCTGGCAGCGTGGGCAAGATGATGTATCACCACTTAGGCTCATAGTGGTGGTTGTCGGTTAGAGAATCTCCCACGGAAACTATATTACTTTATTATATGAGTAAAGTTGAGTTTGTTATTACATTTTCTTTAACGAACTAAGTTGTTTTCTACTATTTTAAAGGCTTTCTATATATTGCATGTGTTTTATTGCTTTATATTGAGTTAAGTTATTCAGGAATTGAGTAAAGCCAAGGTAAGTATTTCTTTCAGATTCTTTTCAAGCTTAAGTTATGTTTAGCATTCCAACTCGCATACTCGTACATTCAATGTATTGATGCCAGTTGTCCTGCATCTTATTATGATGCAGACACAGGTAATCAAGATCAACATCCAGCGCCTCATTAATCCAGTTGAGCACTTAGAGTCAGTTGGTGAGCCTCCTGCTTTTCGGAGGATCTTTTTTATTGTTTTCAGTATTTTAATTCATTAGGATGTCGTGGATCTTGTCCCGATGTCCATCTCAGTTGTTTAGAGGCTTCATAGACAGAGTTAGTGATGTTAGTTCATGAGTCTTTACTTTTCCTTTTCAGTTAAGTTGAGACTTGAGTTGCCAATTTGGCAGTGAATGTTATTTATTTCATTCTAAGTTATTTTTGAGCAGTTCAGTTTACTTGTTTTAAAAGTATTTATCTCGTGTAAAGTCTTCCGCTGAGTAAGTAAGCCAGACCAAGGGTTCGCTTGGGGCCAGCAATGGTTCTTGAGTGCCGGTCACGTCCAGGGTGTAGGCTCGGGGCGTGAAATTTTCAATATCTCTGAGTGTGCATACTTTATTCATTATAAATTATAGAGGTGATTGGCCGTAGGGATTGGTGGCAGATAGTGTAATGACTCGGTTGGTCATTTTGAAAATTTTCATAAAATTACAATTTTACCCCTCCCAATTTTGACCTCGAGTTATAATTTTTGATTGAGTTTTGAAAGTTTGTTTTAAGATTTGAGTAAAAATTGAGAATTTGGTAAGATTTGAATTTGAAAGGCTAAAGTTGTTAAAAACCCCGAAAAAATTTCGAGGTTGAAAAATCTGAATTTATTCGTTTGGTTTGATTTATAGATTTAAAAATCCGACATCAATGATTTGGTTTGATATTTAAAAAATCCAAACCAACCCGGTCCATGTACACCGCTAGAAATGTCATTCTATTTTTTTCTTTAATTCATGAAACCATTAAATTATATTGATTCCTATCTCAAAAACTTGTTTACATAGATCTCAACAATTTTGTAAAGCTTCTTTGAGATATTTTCCTAAATAATATACAATCAAATATAAAATGCGTGAAGTTTTACTAGTAGAAAATTTAAAAGTAAATTATGTTGTTGCTTAGATTGTACTCAAGTCAAATCTTTTTACTAACTTGAAAGAATCATATCACTTATTAAATTAACTTGAAACATACACTCAACTACTCTGGCAATTGTCATTAACTATATAAATGGATCATGCTTTAGGCACATTATAACT
>JAJOOO010008402.1:0-14054 GCA_029582685.1 Solanum piurae | reverse complement strand
CCCACATTTTACTATGGTTGTTGTAATGCTTGAAAATCTAATAAGAAATGGAAAAAGAATTTACAATTCACTTTGTTCAACACTTTTCGACTATTAATTGATATTCTTGACAGAATATTACTCTAACTTATCAACAATTTAAAGAAGAGAGTATAAAAGGAGTTAAAAAGAAAATAATGTGAGTATTAATAGAGAGAGTGTAAGAAAATAAAACAATATTTCTTGATTTCTTCTATTTGAATGGGGTTGAAGAGAATAAAATAATAATTTTAAATATATACTTTTTATCATAAATAATTAATATTTTTTCTATAAAAAATTAACACATAATTTATTCTTGATAAAAAATTGAGCCCCCTAAAATTAGGGACCTAAGGCGAATGCCTTATTAAAGTATACATAGAGCCGGCCCTGTTGAAGTCCTGTGAGGAAAAAAATAATTATTCTTACCTTTATTAGATATTCTTTTGAACAATAATTTATTACTACAAGTGTTTGGAGATCGTGATATCTGCTTTGCAGAAAAGTTCACATGTGCTTTTATTTTATTTTCATTCATTAGGTAAGAAATCGTCAACTCATGTGCTTTGTTTTCCAAAGAAATAACTAACATGTAAAATAGCAGGAAATTCATTTTCTCATGAGTTTGGAACAAACAAATTAAACTTTTTCAAAGCTACTTAGATGTTTTCATATTTTAAAGGACTTTTTAACTTTGTGAATATGGGATGCTGCCTGCTGGTCAGAGAGAAACAAATGCCGAATTAGAAATACACAAAATAGGAAGGTGATAATCAACTAATGACTAGTCAGCCAAAAAATAATTTATAAAAATCAAAATAAACAGGACAAAAGGAAATACTTAACATGAATTATTGTGTAGTGGTGGAACTGCTTCACATTACATTTAACTGAATGTCTAAAATTTGAGTCTGAATAAAGATAAAATCTTATTGAGAGAGCAACTCAAAATATGTTAGGCATACAATACACGATCCGAATTTAGTGCGTAACCTCCCTCCGCCTGGGAAAAAACAAAAACGAAAATACACCACGTACGTGAAGGATTCCTTCTGCGTGGTGCCCAAATTAGAGGTACATTGCCACTTTCTCATCGAACAACACTTAAAACCTCAACCACTGAAAACATGCAATGCCAGCAAGTTAACCAAAACTTTTGAGTTCTGAAATTTTGAACCAAATTGACAAACCTCTGATATTAAGTACGTCCGTACGGCCTTTTGAATAAATTTCTATACATTTCCTAAAATATTTTTCAATACTTCGATAATCTCTATTATATTTTATTAAGTCACTTAAATGATAATTTGTTCTAGTTGATCATTTGAATACATAATAAAATATTCATATTAAATGTTTTTGATTTAAAATTTAATACTACAATAGTCACAAGTATTTTTGTAGATTAATATAGAGAGAGATTCTTAATAAATGAAGGATATGGAATTTTTGTTTTTCGTTTGAATTTCTTATGACTAGAATTTTAACATATATTCCCATTAAGCAAAGAAAGTTGATTTCTTGCGGTTTAGCTAATTTGGTTGTGATTCCAAAATGTTTTCTCCGTTTCACATTATTTACTTCTTATACTAAAATTAATATTTTCATTTTGCTTATTTAGAAAAATTGGAGAAATTTATTACTTTTTCTCATACGATTTTTAACATTAAATAGCTACATAAAATAATTCTAGTAATAATAAAATTTAGCTTAGAGTTATAAAACATCATTAAATAGATTAATTTTGTAAGATACACCCATAATAAAAACTTGCTTAAGAATTATGTCAAGTTGACTTGGGTGACCTAAAATAAAATAAATTAAAGAAAATATTTAGTTAAAATTATATTTTAATTACTTATATTTTTAATAATATTAAAAAATATGATAAAGTAAAATGGATCGAATGACACAAGGAGTAATACTACTCATTCTTCCGTTCCAATCTATATGACTTATTTTTCTTTTTAGTTAATCTGAAAAAAAATGACATATTTCTATATTAAGTAAAAGTATGTAACACCCCGTATTCTACGTGTATGTAACAGCCCGTATTATGCATATGCTTGTTCTATTCTTGTGATACTTGACATAGCCTTATAGTATAGGCGAGGGACCATGTTTCTTATATGATTAGCGTTGGTTTAAACTAGCTCGGAAGGTGATGTGATGCCTTGCACATTTCAACATGTGTACTGCAAGTTAACTCCAACGGGAGTATTTAAACTCGAGACAGTAAGGTGGTAATTGAGCTTAAAGTTGAAAGTTAAGTGCTAAGTTAAAGCAAAAAGGATTAATATTTAGAAAATAGAATAAAATAAGTGAGATGCTTGCTTGACTTAACTAAGCTAGTAGGTGACAAGTAGGTGCATCACCTACTTTGACTTATTGACCAGTCCAAAGGACCAAGTAGGTGCATCACCTACTTGAGCTATATGAATCTAGTTAAAAAGGCCAAGGTTTATGAATCAGATTTGGGCCTATGCTAATGGACTCACTTGAGGCCCAAATTAAGTTAAATAAAAGGAAAATGAAACTAAAGCCCAGCAGCCAAATCTGCCAAGGCCCAATATATTTAAGCCCAAGTGAAAGCAAGTAGGTGCATCACCTAGTTTGACATTTTGAGTTGCTTGATGTACATAAGCAGGTGCATCACCTACTTGACCAATTAGTGGCTGAAAATGGACCAAAAAAATGGAAGGTTCTAGAGGATTCTTAAAGGTGAAGAAAGCTCAATATAAGATATATTGGATGCTATTCTCACTCATTTTTAACACACAATATTGAGAATGAACTCTAGTTCTCTCTCTTTTCTCTTAAGGATTAAAACAGCAGCCTTAAAGTTCCTTCTAGGGTTCTTGAAGAAACCCTCATATCTGCAAACCAAGGTAAGAGAAACACTTATGGATTTAGCTTAATTCTCCCATGAAAGACTAGAAAACATGTTATTCATGCTCAATTATAAGTAGAAGACAGAAGTTCCCACAAGCTACTGCTCACTTTCCTTAATTATTAAGATAATTTTCTCTTCTTCTTTGGTTTAAGTGTGAAAGGAAGTTGAAGATCTAGAGGAATTCAAGTTATAAGGAAAAGTTGCAGAAATTGAGGTAATGTGATTGCTCCATTTTCTTCCTCCTTATGTATGAGTTTGAGTGAAGAATTATGGGTGTGCTGTCATAAAGAACTCAAGGGGGTGGTGAGTTCAATAATTGGTTGTATGATAAAGAATATGTGAGGTTGTTTTATGTGTATTGTTGTTGGTGCAACTTGGGTAATCTTGGAAAAGGATATATAATGTATGTATTGGACAGAGAAGGAGGGTGTGATGATACATATTATTTTAAGGGATGTATGGGCTCATTATCCGTCAATGTTATCTACTGTTTTACGGGACTCACGGTGTGATAACTGCTAATTTTAGTTTATCATGACTTATAATTGTAGATTAAAACCTAACAGAGGAGGCTGAATCGTGATAGTTCTATTGGTCAGAGGATTAGGTATGTAAGGTTATTCGATTTCCTATTTCTTTGTCATGAATCCAACACTTGCATTACAAAAAGTAAGCTTTCTAAGTGTCCTTGGTAGTGACTGATCCATAGTTGCAGTTCCTACTCCCTAGAGCATTAAAGTGAGTATTCTAATATGAGTTTGTTACTAAATGTACGTGCTTACTCTGCCAAGTATTAGCATGCAAGGTTTAAACTTGTTTCATCGTCAAAGTACCATTGGCACGTATTTCCCTTATATAAATCAAAATGATCCTAGATTACACATGGTACATATGTTTATATGTTGGATATACAATCTGCCCATATCATGCCAACTTGTTTCAATTATCTATATATATGTCATATTTTTACATATGTTTCCTTTATTGGTTATTACTCCCATTGTGTTAGACTATAATGTTACCTCACAAGATCCCTACTTGCTCTATTGTACATTTTATATGTACTTACTTGGAATATGTATCCGTCCTAAAGTTGAAGCTGCCCACGTTCTCCCTTGGTTCCACGTTCACGTATACCTTGTATTTGATATTAGTTAGTGAGTATTTGGCTATCATATAGAGTTCAAATCTCTTGGCTGAATGTTAAATGTCTTCACTTGATATGTGCTTCAATTTGAGATGTCAAAATGCTTATTGAGTCATATAAGCTCCTAAGTATTACATGTTCATGTCATTTCATTGTCGTCAGTTTATATTCATATGTCTTCTACTATTGGTCCATAGTTCCAAATCTCAACAATGATTATGACCATCAAAACATCAATCTCAAAAGAGTTATGATCATCAAAAGAACAATCTCAAAAGAGTTATGAACATCAAAACAACAATCTCAAAGATTAAAGAATCTAAGTGAAGCAATCTGTATAATTATGGGTGGCAGCCCAGGGGAAAATGCCTAGCATGGATCGATCCTAATTGGTATAGAAGGGTGGTAGCTCAGGAGCAAAAGCCTAGCATGGGCCGATCCCAATTGGTATAAGAGGGTGACAGCTCAGGGGCGAAAGCCTAGCATGGGCCGATCCCAATTTGTGGAATTATGAGGAGAGCATCCCAGGGGTTAAAATGCATAGCATGGGTCATCCTCTTCTACCGCTGATCAGCTGGTCATTTGTATCATATGTCTTATAAATATTATAATGTAAAGAAAAGTAAAGAAAAGAATGTAACATACATGATTCATTTTACATATGGTTCTATTATGCCTTACATATTCAGTACATTCTTTCGTACTGACATCCCTTATTGGGGACGCTGCATTTCATGCTGCAGGTACATGTACTCAACTAGGAGATCTCCCCAATAGAAGCACATGATACTCAACGGTTGTTGGTGAGCTCCAGGTTGATTCGGGGCTTTGCCGAGTCTTTACTATGCGTAGTTCATAGTGGTACTGTCATGGATTCCAGTAGAGGCTTTGTAGACATTGTAAAGCTATCATTTGAATTCATAGTTTCACTTGTCGCATGTATCGGTTCAGCTAGTCAACATGTGTTGTATATGAAGCTTCTTATTAGTAAATATATCTGCATAGTAGTAGTTTACTTTATCATCATAGGTGACATGTAAAGCATGTGTTCATATGGTACTTGTCCGCCTCACCTAGGGTTGGGGTGTGACAAAGTATAACTTTAAAATCTATATCTATCATTTAATTTAGGAAAAAAGGAAATATACTCCTGAACTATCGTAAATGGTATGCAAATACCTTCCGTCATACTTTTGGGACATTGGTGTCCCTGCCGTCCAAAAACTAAAGCATATATACCCTTTATACTAACGGACATACACCTGTCATAATCTTATCCACCGATCCGACATTTATCGACGGATAAAATTACGCCACATGTCTCTATTTTATCTTCCGTGTCGTCAAACTGACTCAACAAAATGGAACAAAGGAGGGAGTAATACTTATTATCGAAGTAACGGAACTTCTTCATCTTCATTGAAGTTGATGTCTTAATTACTTATACGATAGTAAAAATACACCACGTGAAGGATTCCTCTGCGTGATGCCCAAGTAGAGCTACATTCCATTATAGACGTCCACATTTCTTATTTCTTATCCTACAACCCTTCATTCCAACCAATCATAATATGACACGTCATCAAGTTAAGCACAACTTATGAGCAGTGCACAACATTTGCACCAATTTGACCAATGCAACTTTAAGGTTTTGTGGAAGTGAAAGCTCTACAAAAGGATTTTATTATTTAAAAATAATAATAATTCTACAAAAGATTTTATAATTTAAAAATAATAATTCTACAAAAGGATTTTATAATTTATTTTTAAAAAATTAGGTATAAAAATAGTTTCAAACAAAAATAAATAAATTAAAAATAATTTTATAAAGAAATATTTTATATTTTCTATTTTTAAATATAAATATACCTTTCTTTTTATTTTAAATATTAAAATTTAATTCGTCACAAATAACAAAAAAGGAAGAAGAAAGTTTAAACACATCATAGGCTCCTTAGCACTTGTAGTTTGAACATTTCGTAGGAGTAACATTTTTACGTCGAAAACAATCAAACAAACATTCAAAGTTAGATTTTTTCAAATATTAAACAATGTCATAAGCTTTTAAGATTCAAATTACTTGATTTGGTAAAAGATAAATGTGGTTAGCTTATCCCAGCTATCATTAAATTAAAGAATGTGATGTTTTAATTCATAATCTTGATTTCGAGTCATGGTATAATTTTATACTATTTTATAAGAAACGCTTTCTTTAAATGGGTCCTATGCAACAATTCTCAGAATTAGATATGAGATACTCTGAATAACAAATGTGAAAACCAATTAAAAATAATAATATTCCAGCTAACATCTACCCATATATTCGTGGCGACCAAGTTTGCTCGTTTATCGCTCAATTTAGTTGTTGAAATCCTCAAGCTTCCGCGTATAAATAGTCTCCACCTATCCCTATCTGTCCTTCAAAATCATCACGTGCCGGATTTCACTGTATTCTGGCAACTCAATTAACAATTCAATTCCCCTAATCAAAAACGCCGAAAATGTACGACGTCTCAAAAATGCAGAACACAGCATCAACTTTATTCTCGGCGTACGCTTCTCTTGCGGCTTCGATGATGCTTGTTCGCACGATGGCTAACGATCTCATCCCAAAATCACTCCTCACATATATCCAATCAGCTATCAGTTATCTCTTCACTCCACTTTCTACCCAACTCACCATCATCGTCGATGAACAGTGTGGAATGACCCGAAATCAAGTTTACGATGCCGCCGAAATTTACCTCCGTACCAAGATCGGTCCAAACGCCGACAAAGTCCGGGCCCACAAAACCCCTAAACAGAAAAACATCAACGTGAGCATAGAGAAGGATGAGGAGATCACTGATGTATACGGTGTCGTACAGATGAAATGGAGATTGGTTTCTGTTGAGCCTCAAGAAAGACATGGGTATACCCCAGAAAAAAGATTTTTTGAGCTGAGTTTTAATAAGAAGTTTAAAGAAAGCGTTTTGAATGAGTATTTACCCTTTGTGTTGACAAAGGCTAAAGAAATTCAAGATAATGACAGGGCTGTGAAATTATATACAAGGGATTGTCCTTGTGGTAGTGATGATGATGGGTATGGGAGTGGTGGGGTTTGGGGTTCCATAAATTTGGATCATCCTGCAACTTTTGATACTTTGGCTATGGAACCTGAAATGAAGAAGATGATAATTGAGGATCTTGATAGATTTGTAAAAAGGAGGGATTTTTACAAGAAAGTTGGTAAGGCTTGGAAAAGAGGGTATCTTTTGTATGGACCTCCAGGAACAGGGAAATCTAGCTTGATTGCTGCCATGGCTAATTACTTGAAGTTCGATATATATGATTTGGAACTTACCAGTTTGTATTCTAATTCGGAATTGAGAAGGATTTTGATCTCCACGTCAAATCGATCCATTATTGTGATTGAAGATATTGATTGTAGTGTGGAAATGCACGATCGAAATCTTGGACATCAACCCACTGACACTAAGGTTTGACTTTATTCCTTCTCTGTTAGTATTTTTTTTTCATGTTTAATGCTTTAGTATTGAGTCAAAATCTCATTGTTATTTTTGTGTTTCTTGTGTAGATAACGTTATCGGGTTTGTTGAACTTCATTGATGGATTGTGGTCCAATTGTGGGGATGAAAGAATTATTGTATTTACAACCAACCATAAGGAGAAGTTGGATCCTGCTCTGTTGAGACCTGGTCGAATGGATATGCATATTCATATGTCCTATTGTACTAATCAGAGTTTCAAGATTCTGGCTTTTAACTACTTGGGTGTATCTGATCATAGACTATTCGGGGAGATTGAAGGCTTAATCAAGAATGTAGAGGTGACCCCTGCAGAAGTTGCAGAGGAACTGATGAGAAGTGAGGATGCTGAGGTTGTCCTTGAGGGAGTGCTTAATTTACTCAAGCGAAAAGCGGATGAAATCAAGGAGAAGAGTCCTAGCACACCAGAAGACGATGACAAGGACGAGATTGAGGATGAAAAGGTTGATGGAGGTGAGATTCAAGAAGCTAAAAGACTGAGAACTGAAGTGTTGGTACATACTTTGAGAAACCAAAGGAGAGGAAGAATGAGAATAGGAAGACCGAATAGAGGACGAGGGGGGCGTTGCCCGCGTTGGTAAGGGAAAAATGTAGGTATTATACTAGTGCAATTTCCCGATGCTTAATGTGTAAACGTATGCACTTTTCACTTGTTTTTTTTATCAAATATAGAAGTGCACGGTAACGAGTAAAGAAATTTCCTAACTTTCGAAATCAGGGCAATTGGCAATGCAGATGTTTATTGTAACAAGTTCTCAGGAATTTGTCATGGTTCTAATGTTATCTTAGTACAGTATTACTAGCATTTTTCGAATCAATTGTAGTAGTCACCTTAATCTATGCCAAACATGGTCCATTTACTACTGCTGAGAATTCTAGTAATCCACAAACTCTTAACCAAGACTATGATTTCAGTCCTCCAACTACCAAAATTCGGCTGCTTTCTTTGTCTCTTTTCACATTGGAGTATTGGACTAAAGATATATTTTAAGAGAAAGGTTAACAGTTTCATTCTTGCTTCTTCTTTTTAAAATTATGTACTTGTCTAGATATGATGATTAAGAATGAGTAATTAGAAAATTAAAAAAGATATGAGAAACAAAATACTAGTAATAACAAATCTTGTCAAACTAAAAGAGCTTTTAAGATGAAATATTTGATTTTGAACCCATAAGATTTTTTGGTATTTTAGTAAATACATAAATAAATCAGAAGTGCTTACTATAAGTTAATTAATGTAGATGTTTAGCCACTAATGTCGAATTCTATAATTAAATATGTGATTCATATATATTATTAATATTGACTACTTTGTGTCGATTGAAATAAGTGTCTTAGTATATGATATAATTGAGACGTTTTCTGAAAAGTTGAAATTATACCAAATAAATTATGACTAGTAATTCACCGCATTGCAAAATAACTAACTTAAATATATTAATATTGAAATAATTTGATAAAGATAATGATATAGTAGTATTTTTTAAAATCGAAAATTTTCAATATCTATCATACTTACAATGTCGACCCGTTGGTGAGAGGACCCATTGACTTGGAATGATTCTTGGAACCGTGTTGGCCCCCGTTTCACTCAATTTCTCATCTTCTTCCTTTACTCATTTTTTTCAGTCTCTCTGTTAATTTCCTCCTTTTCTTCCTCCTCTTTTAACACTGCAACTTTGAAAAGTTGAATTTCTCAAGCTCACAACTGTGGCAGCATCTTCCTCTTTCACAAGTAAGCGTCTCAATTTTCTTATCAGTCCTTTTTTCATGAACAATTAATTTGGTCTTCTATTCTTGTTAACTTAGCTTATCATCGAAAATTTGACTCTAAAAATTACTCGTTCTTAGGTGTTTTTTTTAGTATAGATCAGCATCAAGATTCGGTTGACTTGATTGGCAGAATTATAGTACATATATAGATTATGATTCGGTGAATAATAGTATATGGGTTGTTATGTGATAACTCATGGAGTAGTAATTACTAAAA
This sequence comes from Solanum piurae, assembly GCA_029582685.1. NCBI lineage: Eukaryota > Viridiplantae > Streptophyta > Magnoliopsida > Solanales > Solanaceae > Solanum > Solanum piurae. The sequence goes on along the minus strand of JAJOOO010008402.1, from coordinate 4,455 downwards.
GATTGGGGATTAGAGTCCAAGTCTAAGAATAAGTTGTAGTATTAAATTTGTGTCTCCTTCATTACTAAAACAAGGCTGCTTACTTAAAAGGGTAATTTTTAGCACCATTTTAGGTTCTTTTATTCAGGTATTGCTAGTAGTACATGTATTTTTTCTTCATATACTATCCCAGATTAAAAAAAAAACTAGATCCGGGTTATATATATTGTTAATGTGGAAAATAAATTGAACCAGACATTGTATTACTAGTTCGATCTTGGGATTATATTATTCTTACAAGGTAAAACTAATGAGGCGTAGGTGTGTGTCAAGAAGATATCATAGTCCTTGACAGACTTAGATGTTTCGTTTTGTTGGAGATAACACTTAATTGCAAAACAATATTCATATTTACTACTACTACAACATATCCAGTGTAGTCCCACAAGTGGTGTCTAGGGAGGGTTAGATGTAGGCGGACGTTATCACCACATTTGTGGGGTAGAGAGGCTTTTTGCTGTTTATGAAACTGGCAATGTGAAATCAACAGTATATCCTTGAGTCCCTCCGCACCCTTGCCCCCTAGCAATAATTTGTTTCTTTGGTTTTATCAGGTGACCCAATTTCATTGGGCCGCATTTCAGAAATTTGAAGCAGAAGAAATGGTGGATGCAGTGGTAACTGTATTCTTGGAGAAACTTCTAAATGTTCTCACTGAGGAAAGCAGATTTCTAAGTCAACACAGACAACAGTTTGAAAAACTGAAGAATGAACTGTTATTCATGCAAAGCTTTCTCAAGGATGCAGAGAGGCTCAAGAGGAAACACACCACGCTTAAAACAGTCATGGCCTGTTTGAGAGACTTAATCTTTGAAGCTGAAGAGATACTGGCGGACTGCCAGAATCAATCAGCTGATAGTGATGGGTCTAATAGATTCTCTACGCGCTTACATCCCAAAAGGCTATCTCATCGCCATCAAACTGGGAAGCGACTTGCTGAAATCAATGACAAGATCTCGGAAATAAAGCAAAACATATCGACATACCTTAAAGTGCCACTTATGAAAGAAGGAAGTATGGAGGCACACGATAATCTGATGACAAGATGGACTTCTTCCCTTTATGACCACACTCAGGTAGTTGGTTTGGAAGGTGACACAGAGAAGATAAAGGATTGGCTATTTGAAGCAAGTGATGGTTTACTTGCCATTGCATTTGTGGGTATGGGAGGACTTGGGAAAACCACTCTTGCTCAGAAAGTCTTCAATGAAAGAAGCATGGAGAATCACTTCGAGAGGAGAATTTGGGTGTCTGTTTCTCAAACATTTACCGAGGAACAAGTCATGAGAAGCATATTGAAGAGTTTGGGAGACGCATGCATTGGTGACGACCAGAGTGAATTGTTAAGAAAAATAAACCAGTACCTTTTAGGAAAGAGGTTTTTGATTGTCATGGATGATGTTTGGAGCTTGGACAATGCTTGGTGGCAGAAAATCTATTCTGGACTACCCAAAGGTAACGGGAGCAGTGTTATTGTAACTACGAGAAATGAGTTAGTTGCTCGTAAGATGGGAGTCACGGAAGCAAGGACACACTGGCCAAAATTCCTGAATGAGCACTACAGTTGGTTACTGTTCCGGAAGATTGCATTTGCAGCAACTGCAGGTGAATGCAATTTTCCTGAATTGGAGGATGTGGGAAAGGAGATTGTGGAAAAATGTAAGGGTCTTCCATTAGCAATCAAAGCAGTAGGAGGAGTGATGCTTTGTAAACCACCTTACTATCATGAATGGAGGCGTATTGCAAATCATTTCCGCGATGAATTGAAAGAAAATGATGACTCAGTGATGGCTTCATTACAGTTGAGCTATGATGAACTCCCTCCATACTTAAAATCCTGTTTCCTTTGTTTTTCACTCTTTCCTGAGGATTGTGTCATACTTAAAGACCAGCTGATCCGTTGGTGGATCGGAGAAAGTTTCATCCCTCTGAGAAGTGGTAGGTTATCAACTGAAGTTGGAGAAGATTGTTTCTCGCAACTATCCAATCGATGTTTGATAGAAGTTGTTGATAAGGCTTACAATGGTGTGATCCATACTTGCAAAATGCATGATATGGTTCGTGATTTGGTGATCAAAATTGCGGACGATGATTCATTTTCCACCCCATCTGATGCAAATTGTCGGCATTTGGGTATTAATAGTGTGATGAATGGGAAGCAACTACTGAGCAATCGAAAATTACGAGCACTGCTGACAACCACCAAGAGTGGTGAAGTAAACAAAATCCCTTCTGATATTGCCAAGAAGTTCTGCAATAGTCGACACCTTCAGGTACTGGATCTGTCGAAATCAATTTTCAATGTGCCTCTTTCAAGTTTGCTGGAAGGCATTGGATCTGCCAAACAGCTTACTTATCTCAGTTTAAGCAATACACACCCGTTGATTGGTGTTCCAGATTCCATATCCAATCTTGAAAAATTACAGATTTTGGACTTCAGCTATTGCCAGAATATGAAAATGCTCCCCTCTTGTGTTTTAACATTTGTGGAACTAGCTGTTTTAGATCTGAACCACTGTGGGTCACTTGAGTACCTGCCAAAAGGATTGAGTAGGCTTTCCAATCTTCAAGTACTTCTTGGATTTAAGCCTGCAAAATTAAGCCAGCCTGGAGGTTGTCGTATTTCTGAACTCAGAAGCCTTACTCGACTGAGAAGGCTTAGTTTAAGACTAACTCAGGATGAGGAGATTGGCGATGATGAGGTGAATGCACTGATAGGTCTCCAAGAACTTCAATTTTTGACAATAAGTTGCTTTGACAGTCAAGATGACGGACTAGTTACAAAACTTGGTAAACTTTATCCCCCTCGACAACTCCACGAGCTGATTCTCAAATTCTATCCAGGTAAAATAAGTCCTGAATGGCTTAACCCCACATCTCTCCCCATGTTGCGATATATGTCAATCATTTCAGGTGATAAGAAAGAAATGCACGAGAACTTCTGGGGTGATCGCAGTACTGTTTGGAAAATTGAGGGGTTAATGTTGGAAGCTTTAACTGATTTGAGATTGGAGTGGTCAGCAGTGAATCGAGTGATGCCTTCGTTAAGAATACTCAAGGCTAGCTGGTGCCCCGAGTTGGAGGCATTTCCAATTGAAGATGCAGGATTCAGAGGGGGGTTATGGAAGAAGGAAGAACATAGGTGCTGACAAGAGACACTTCAACTCAATAATTACATCCTGTTTTATATCTTAGTTTTCTTGTTTCCATTCTTTTGTGGATCCTAATACTTTGTATAAATATGTTGAGTTCATGAATTTTTTTTCACTCCAGCTGTAAAAGTTTAATTATTTATCCAGAGATTGAAACATAAGCTTCTTGGATTTTTTTCCTGTCAATGCAATGACAGATCATTATTGTGTAATCTCATACAAGTAATAACATTTTTCCACTTAGATTTCGTTCACTCTGTTCCCGTCTATAAGTCTTGGAAAGTACAATAATACAAGAGTGTTTATTTCTCAGTACCCAGATTTTTCTACATTTCAGTTATTCCCTCCGTCCCAATTTATGTGATGCTATTCGTGTGGTTATAAATCATTTCATTAAGGATAGAAACGAAATTTTAAAGTCAAACTATTTCTAATTATAAAAAGATAGACGTTCTTTTTTGGACAGAATAAAACAGAAAGTGTGTTACGTAAATTGGAACAGGCCAATAAAGAGAGAGTAACTGATAAGTACCTCCTCCAAATCTTAATTTACATAAAGAGCACAATGGACAACGCTCAGTATAGGGAAAACGCTATTAATCTTTAAGCGATTATTAATAGCAAATTAAACATTATCTGCGTGATTTTGGGCATGAAAAGTCACAGTAACTGTACAATTAATTATCCTACCCGCCATATGCTTCCACGAAAGTAATTAATGGAGTAGTTGTCCAACGTTTCTCAATCACAGGATGGAGAGATGTAAGAAGAAAAAGATGTTGGCACAAGACATAATCCTCTACTCTCTAGATCTACCACTGCCTGTATGCTCGAATCCTGTTACACCAAACACCAAATGAAAATTTGCTTTCAGAAAATTATTCAACTATACAGTTGCTATGGAATTTAAGTTGTATATATGCACTAACATGTAAAATTATTTATACAATTAAGTCACTCAGTTATAACGCTACTCCCTCTATCCCAAAATACATGTCAGGTGTCGTCCATTTAAAGTTATAATTATACTGTTTTGTTACCCTAGTTATGAAAAAGAGAAAATTACAGCCCAATACCTTTGGATCATTTAGTTTACAACATATATTCATAGTGTATGCTTCGTCATATAATCAACATACCTATACGCACAATATATAACCAAGTATACTTCAGTCATGTTTAGTAAACTAGATGGCCGGATAGTATATATTGGTAACTATACCTAATATTTAATACAAGGGAAGTATGCAATATATATATATAG
>JAJOOO010008401.1:0-18849 GCA_029582685.1 Solanum piurae | reverse complement strand
GTTAATTCATTAATCATCCTCGTAAAAGGTTTTGTAACAAACTCAAGTATAAAAGGTTTGTTATTCAAAGTACCAATAATTTTTTCATTATCCCAATGAGTAAGGGGGAAAATGTCATTTATAAAAGGTACACCTAATATAATTTGATTAGTAATATCTTTTACTAAAACAAAGCTTTGAGGAACACATTGTTTTCCTTTACAAATAAAAGGTTTAGGTAATTTAAATTCAATATTCATTTTACTACCATTTGCAAAATGAAGACTATGGGTAATTTTGTGAAAATATCTTGAAGGTATGAGTCCTTCCTGAATGCCATTTAAATAAGCAGCACTATCAATAAGAGGAATAAATTCTTTCTTATAATTGTAATTTATAAGTAAAGTAATTTTGGTATAAAACTTTTGTGATGTAAAAGCTTTAAGGCTATGCAAGATATCTATTTTATCATTCTTAAATGAAAGATTTCTCATAAAATCAAGGCTATTACCTTCTCTATCAAGGAATGAAGATTAATCCGAGTTATTACCCCGATCTCTTAAAGTTTCGATATTTTCGAGCCTAACTTCAATAATGACATTCTTTTCTTTGAGACGGTGAATGTCTTCATACCATAATAATTACGGATCGCTCAGTTAAAATATAAGGGACCTTTACAATGGCCAATAATAAAAGGATAAGACCGACAAACAGGCGTAGTCTTTCCACTAAAACAAATGGCCGACATATTATCCTGGCAAACGATTCTACTTTATTAAAGTTTTTTGGCATATTACCCCTATCATTTAATTTTTTGAGGCCTTCATTCACGTTTTTCCTTTGCCCTTGCGGGTGGTTTTGTCAGAGGATTCCTCCACTTGCTCTTGGAATTTAGCAAAAAGAGCATCAACATCAATTTCTTTTGTGCTATGATCACTTTGGGCTTCTCCAGCCATACACACTTCATCATCTTGGTTGGTGTGGCTTGCCGATGTCATAGATATATCATCTCTGATATCAATGTCAAGATTCTTGATTAGATCCTTCTTGACTTCTTCCATGTATAAGGCTATGGCCTCTGACTTAGATATTATTCATTTCTTCAAGTGAAGTTTCCTTGCAATTTGTGTAAAAGGATTGAGAATATTATCTTGTGGCTTGGTTATTTCCTGGGCATGATATTTATTAATTGTATTATTTATTAAGTCCAAAATTTCTTGACCATGAATTTTTCCGTCAAGATCTTTGTTAATTAATTTTCTCCAGAACTTTGTATAAAAAGTCTGCTGTAAACATGGAAATCCTTCAGAAGTATTATTAGCTTCTACATTCCATTTTAGAATCCATGGGATTGAGAACTCTATAAAAAAGTACATTACTGAATTTCCTTCAAAGAAGATATTATCTTGTTCCGAACTTATAAGTTTCGGGGATATGTCTAGCCATTCTGAGTATAAACTCTTATATTGCTCAGGTAAGATTTTTATCGAAGGACCGTATAAAGTCCACCATTTACAAAACCAATTAGGAATTGTTTGAGTAAAAACATTAGCACAAATCTTTATAAACCACTAATGCTTTTTGTTAGCATTTTCATATAATAGAGTTTTATTAAGGCCATCGACATAATCCCAGTAATTGTATTTTACTGTAACTTTTTATTCAGAGTGGATATAATCCTTTTCCTTTAATGGGCTCATTCCCCATTCCTCTGGAGTGATTACTTTCTTTATAATGATTGTTGAAAAGTTATAAACTTTCCTTGTATTAGCAGGGTAGAAATGTTGAAATTTTGCCGACCCTGTAGCTGAGAGTATTATCTCATAGTGCATCATGTATTTATACGCAGTTATAGTATAACAAACTCAATCTAAATACCTACCCATTAATTTCCATGGATCATGTTTCCATCGTAGATCACTATTTTCTAAAAGAAGTATAACTTCCTTTTTATCATTCTTATCGAACACTTTCGTGCTTTCTTCATCTACCAGAATTGTGGAATAAGTTGGGGGAGTATTATCCTTAACCTGTTTGGATTGCATAAAATCCATAAACTCTTTATACATAGGATGCTCTATATTAAGACCGCTTGTAGAAGCAGTATTTGTTGCTACCAATTGTGTGTTGCCTAGCTGAGCGAGGATATGACCTCCTCTTCCAGATCATGTTCTTCCTATTCTTCCTCTTTTTGGGGGCCATGAAGGTCTCATCCTGAAAAGAGGAACGAACACTGATTAGTTCAGTTATTCCCTAGTAAGTAAATCAGGCAGACTATTATCTAATCCTTTCTTATAATGAATCTCAAAGTCGAATGGAGCCAATAAAGCTTGCCATGTTGCAAACATTTGCTTAGAAACATCATGTTTACAATCTTTATTAAACATAAATTTTGTTGCTTGGCAATCAGTTTTTATTAAAAAAATTTGTGAAGTAAAAGCTTTAAGACTATGTAAGAAATTTGTTTTATTATTCTTAATAGAAAGATTTCTCATAAAATCAAGATTATTACCTTCTCTATCAAGGGATGAGGATGAATCCGAGTTATTACCTAGATCTCTAAGAATTTCGATATTATCGAGCCTTACTTCCATTATAATATGTTTTTCTTTGAGACGGTGAATGTCTTCCCTAAGATTATTAATCTCTTTTTTCAAATCCTTAATGGTAGTAAGAGAGCTTATAAGCTTCTTTCTTTCAAGTAGGAGATTTTTAACCTCTGCCATGGTATATGAACCTTCTTTGCTAGGGATTTCCTCTTTGATATGATGCCCTGAAGTAGAGGTGTTACCGATCTTATCAATGATTTGAGCTCTTATTTATTTTTTTAATTTTTTTATTATTTTTATTATTATTATTATTATTAGGAGGAAATAAAATCCATGTAGGCGCCACATAGGTAATTTATGTGGGAATTTGGAGATTTAACGGATGAAGGGTAAATATGGCCTCAAAGTTGGATGGCAATGACAAATATATCAAAAAAGTATAACGAAGGGTAAATATGACCATTTTCTAAGAATATTTTGATTCTACTTATATTTATACTTACTATATTTACTAACTTAGTAGAAATTTTATTTCTGTTTTTTTATGTGAAGGAAAAACGACAAATTAATTTATGATTATTATTTAATATTTAATTATTAAAATGTTTTATAACTTTTTTATTTAGTATAGGAGTAAAATGGTAATCCAACATTAAATTTTTGAGCTTTCTACTTTTAATAAATTTTTATTACTATTATTATTTATTATTTATTGTTTATTTATGCTCATAAGATGACAAGTTAGGAAAATGAAGAGGTGTAGTTATAAAGTTGATTTTAAATGGAAAAATGATTTTTTTAAATGATTTAAGTAAATAAATTTTAATCGTGTACATATTAAAAATGTTTAAATGGATTTATAAGACAAATATTTGAAGTATTTAAACCTGTTATTAGTTTATTAAGAATACAATATTTTAAAAAATATCTATAAAATTTTAAACAAGTAACACATAATTATATTGAAAATTGTTTAAAGTGGTAATAATGAGGTGAATTATTTAGTATATAAATCTCTATATGTTGGTGTATATTTTATCCTATTATTTAAATTACTTTTATCGTGATTAAAACTGTTGTCGCCAATATGACATGAGGGTTCAAAATGCATTTTAAAATATATCTTGATTGCACATAACCCATCATATATGCATACGATGCCAACAATAACATTTATAGAAAATAAAATGATAAATGCTTCTTACAAATATTTATCAGATCCTAATAATCACGATTGAACCTGAAAAAACCTTATTAAATTTATGTGTCAAACTGTTAATCCAAATATAATATAATTTATATGTTCTTATTATAAAGCTTTAGATCTTATTAAAATGAGAATTTAGAATAAAAAACATAAGGACAAATTAAGACAAGGGAATGCATGTAGTCACAAATGTAATATGGTGTACACCAGTTTATCCGAAGAGTAAAATTGTATGGACTAACATATGTTCTTGGCATACTCCTATTAAAATATGCAACGTATATAAAACTTTTTGAATGAAGTTCACATTTATCTTCATTGTATATGAAACTTAAGATGTTGTCCAAAAGAAAATAACAATATAATTAAGGTGTACATTACAATAAATAGCAAAAGAAAATAGATATAATTATTGTATTACACAAATTTATAAACCTGTCTAGATGATGGTATCGACAAAACACTCAAAGCAGATAACGTCCTATTACAATTTACAATATGTAAGGCGAAAAAAATAATCTCTTCCCTAAATAAAGAATGAGAATTAGCCAAACTATTACTGCATATTCTATTTAAATGATAAAACTAACTTTACCATCTTGTAAAATAATTGGATGGATAGTTGCCATTTATCTTCGATTAATTTGGCTGTCATATGAAATTTAGTTTTTCAACTTCCTTCATCCATTTGAGGAAAAGGAGTGGTATTTATACTATTTTATAGTAGTTCAATTGGAGAACTCTAACGGTTGTACTAATTTTAAATGCCCTACATTCATTTACAATGAATATGGTGTGCATTGAAATTCATCTCTTAGAATTCTTCATGCTTTGACAAAAACGTTAAAGTACGAGTCATTCTCATTCACATATCTTACTTAATTCTATCATTAACTAATTTAATGCACATTGAACTTTTAAAATTGATTCCATCTATATCTAATTAATATATATTGGTTTTGTAAAAAAATAAATAGAAATAGTGTTTTGAAGGGTACAAAAGTATTTCAACTTTTCATTTTGATGTTCCCACCTTTAGTATAACTAGTTTTCCGACACGTGCAATGCATGTGATTACCAATTCAGAAAATCTATATTATAGTAAATAGTATTGCTTATTTAAGCGAAGATTTGAATAATAAGCTTTGCACAAAATAATATTGCAGATTTTTTTTTGAATGTTCAATGTGGATCATCATATATATCTCTTATTCACGCGAACATATAAAGATTGTCAATGAAAAATTTTATCAGTTAAATGCATATATTTATTTCAATTTGCTGAGGTTCAATCATGTAATTGGCCGTATCTCAATAACATTACCTTATAGACGATATTTGTTGTGTATTTTTCTTGTCATCTAACCAGATGTGTTTGCACGTGTATTTCACGTTAAAATGTTCAGATGTCATATGAACATGTGAAGAGAACAACTACATTTTATTTTTTAGAACTAATTTCTGTATAATAATTTTTATTTTATAAGTTATAACATAATAAATGACGTTCTTGTTGTTGACTCTCATATTTGACTTCTCAATTGACTGTGTAAATAAATCAAAGCTAGTTATATGTCTGTCCATAGTTAACTGAGAAATGTTTCCTTTTTTAAACGGAAAAACTAAAAGTTGAGATTAAAGAATATATTCTATCTGTGAAATCATGTATATATTCGCTTGTTTATCATACACCCAACAAAGATGTAGTTCATATACTGTAAACAATTTTCAATTTATTTAATAAAGCATGATTCATCCAAATAAAAATGTAATATCTCGCAATTTGAAATAGCTAGGAAGAAGCTGAGAATTTGAAATAGTCATTTTTGGAAAGAATGAAAATCTGGAAATTTACTCAAGTTAGGAAAAAGGTGAGTTTTTGGTCAACTTCAAACGGACATAACTCCTAGCTTAGGATGTGTTAGGTGTACTTCTAGGTATGGTTGGAAAGCTCTTGGAACGATCTTTCCAACGCCGCCAAGATTGCGCGAATCCGAGTTCGTATGAGTGATATACTCCCATTGGAAGTTGGGTTGTTCAAATAAGGAAATGTCCAATCCGGATTTTTGAAGGGTATTTCAATCATTTCATTATCCAATTAATTAAATTCATTTTAGTGAATTAACTAAGGGTCTAAACTGAACTTGGTCAGTTTTATGCTTTTGGAAAAGAGTTACGGTTTTAGAGAAGAGGAAAGAAGAGGAGAAAAGAAAAGGAGAAGCAAGGAAATCGTCAAGTTCATCGAGTTTAGCTTGTGGATTTCGTTGGGGGTGATCCCTAAAAGGTATGTGAGATCACATAGCATTGGGTTAGTTCACCCACGCGCCAACCATGATTTATTTCACAGAATTTAAGTTCTTTAAATCTTAGAAATTGAGTTCTTGATGGGTTTGTTGAAGTTCTATTAAATTATTGATTTGTTCAAATCGTTGAGGAGTTGTTTGATCCGAATCCGTGATTTTAGGTTTGATTTTGAGTAGAATCTGATGTACTTTGAATATTTCATCGATTCTAAGTATTTGGGGAAAGAACCCATGGAGTTTAGAGGGTTTAGAGCTGGAACACGAAGAAGAAATTTCATCGGTCGAAATCTGGACATGCCTCCACCTCGTGGACCCACTCCCCAGAACTGAGAAAATTTGTTTCACGGAGTGGAGCGGTCACGGACCGTTCTGCCTCAAAAGTTGATTTCGAAACCAAAAATTAAATATGTCTCCGCATCGCGGACCCACCTTCAAATATTGATTTTCTGGTCTTTTCTCATGTTTAGTTATCTAAAATCATTCCTAAACATCATGAGATCTTCCTTTTACAAATCAGTCCTTGAATCCATAATTCAATTCAAGGATCAGTTAAGAGTCAAGTCATGATCAATTAAGAGTCAAGTGAAGATCAATAAAGAGTCAAGTCGAGAGAAGTTAAGAGTCAAGTCAAGAGAAGTGCATAAAGTTTTCCAAAAGTCTTTTTGCAAACATTTTAACTTTGTTTTAAGACTTAAGTTTTGAGTTCACTAAAGAGTAAAGTTGAAGTTCATTTCTTCAAAAGTGTATGGGGACTATGTATGCCCAGAGAGTTTAAAATGTTTTCACATTTAAATAAGAAAGGAAACCTCGATTTCCAAAGAGCCTTCGGGCTAGTTTTCAGAAAAGAGTAAATGCTTTCATAATTAAGCAAGAGGGGAAACTTTGATTTCCAAGATAGCCTTTGAGCTAAGTTTTTGAGCAATAATCTCAAATCATAGAAATAAATATGTTTTTAAACATAAAGAGAGCTGGTATCATATTTTGGGAGTAGTATTGAGCACCGATATGGGGGAGCGTTACGAGAACCCACAGCCCCCATAAACCATGAAGCCATCATGGGTAGAAAAGGGTCATACTTTTTAGATGAATTATTTAATGCTTTTTAGCATAGACTAGTGGATCCACTTAGTGAGTTAGGTCCTATACCCCCGGCAAGGTATAGGATGGTCCTTGGCAGTGTGAGGTAAAGAGAAGTGATGGTTGTCGGTTAGACAAACTCCCACAACAGTATTTTGTATTTTTATATACATCAATTTATTTGTATTTTTACATACATCTCAGAGTTATACGTATCTTTGCATACACACAGAGATGACATCATGTTTTAAACAGTTTTTCTTTATATTGCACTTGTTTTTAAACTGTTTTATATTGAAATGAGTTCAGTTATATTGAGTTGCGTTGAGCCAGGTAAGCTCTTCAGTTCCTTTTAGATTCTTTTCAAGCTTAAGTTGTGTTTAGCATTCCAACTCTCATACTCGTAAATTCAATGTATTGATACCAGTTGGCCTGCATCGTCTTATGATGCATACGCAGATAACCAGGATAAGCATCCAACACATCGTTTATCCAGTTGAGCTTCAGAGTTGTTGGTGAGCCTCTTTGCATTCTGGAGGATCCCCTTTTTTATTACTTTTTCATTTTAGTTCTTTAGGATGTCGTGGGCTTGTCCCGACATCCATCGCAGTTGTTTTAGAGGCTTTATAGATAGTCAGTCAGATGTTAGTTCATTCATCATCATTTTGTTATTGGCTTATGTTCAGATTTGAGTTGTCATTTAGGCTAAGTTAAATGTTTATTTTTAAAACATTATGAGTTCAGTTTGAGACACGTTGAGTTATCTTGTATTTGAATTCTCTTTCTTATGTCTAAGTCTTCCGCTGAGTGAGTAAGTCAGGCCAACTGGTTTGCTTGGGGCCAACAATGGTTTTCGAGTGCCAGTCTCGCCCAGGGTGTAGGCTCGGGGTGTGACAAAAATTAACAACACTGTGTTATCACATATATAGGGGCGGTATAATAATATAAAAAATTATTGGTCAAAAGTTAAGATAAAAAAAGATGAAAGATAGAAATAATTAATGTAATAACTATGAGAATTCATAATCATATAACTAAAGAATTTTAAAGAATGTGAATAACATTTGCAATAATTAGTAATAACTAAGAGAATTTATAATGTTATAACTAAAGAATTAGTGTGCAATAGTTGTATTTCTAATTAATTTTATACTAACATAAATAAATAGGAATTTTAATTAATATTGATATATTTTTCTATAGTTATTAGATTTTAATTTAGTGTAGGGACGAAATGAAAATGTTAATTTCATACTATTGAAAATAAAATTTATTTTGTAAATGATAATTTTTAAATGATTCATATATATTCACATAGTTTCGTATTTTTTGTGAGTTCTTTTTAAAAAAGAATGAACTCGGAACAATATAAAATAATATATTTTGAAGTAAAAGATCTTGTTAACTTGATAATACATTTGTGGCGTATATAATACTAAATACAAATACCTATCCGAATATATATATATATATGAACTTTTCTTCATCCAAAATATTGTAATATTAAGAAATAGTAAATAAGTAAAACAAAAGGGCAATGTTTATATACTATTAACTATTTTAAAAGCAAACTTCCTAACATTCTAAATCACATAAGTAACATTGATATATAAAGTCATTCTTTTATATTGAGCATCAAAAAAAATATTGTGACAATTCTCTAACTCATGAAAAGTTTAATAATTTTGGAAAAGATGTTCAGAAGTAAGTAATTACATCACAAGAGAAAATGTTAAAAAATAATAATTAGACTACATCATGTTAACTTCATTTATTAAAACATTACATACTAATGTATATATTATGAAAATTGATGGTCTTTCGGTAGTACCAATCGAAAAGTTCATCAGTCAACAACTCTGAGAAAACAAAACAAGGCAGTTCACTCAAACATCAAAGATGACTATCAAAAATGGAGGTAAAGACAACCGCATTTTGACAATAATAATGACGGTGTATTCCTTCACAAATTGTTAAAAAAGAAGAGAAAAGGTGAAGGTACAAAATGCAACGTAGAGACACCAGATAAATATTGAGTGAAGAGAAAGGACAGATACGTTTCCTGTAATCGTCAAGATAAAATTTATCCTCTTTTTGCTTAATTCTTCTATTGTTGGTAGAACATTGAAATATATCATCAAAGGGGATTTAACACCACTACCATGCACTTAACAAGTTACAAATGGACCACTATTAGCAACTGATTTAATTTTGATATGATAAAATTATTGTAGAAAAGGTACCACCAGGCTGTCATACAACTAATGGCACAAGTAATAAACTGATAAAAATGTACATTTTCTATTTTCACTAAAAAGAAATCTTTCTTTCCACTCACTTACAGCCTTATTCGAATTCACTCAATGACAATAAATCATACGAAATCTTTTAAAATGCAAGAAGAAGAAGAGTAGAAGATTAAAAAACATTGTGGTTGAAAAAAATGAGAGTAATCCCCTCTATTTATAGTCAACAAAGGATGGTATAAACAAGTGTTTTTTGTGTCTTATCGGAAAAGTCATGACCTTTTGAGAAGTCACAACCCTTTGGAAAAGTCAGAACTTATTGAAAAAGTCACAATTCTTTGGAAAAGTCACAACTCATTGAAAAATCACAACCCTTCGAAAAAAGTCACAACTTATTAGAAAAGTCACAACTTATCGAAAAGTTACAACCTAAGTTAGGGATATTATAGTAATTTAACATTCAAATTAAGAGTTCATGCTTTTAAGGTAACCAGTTTTTCGACACGTTCGTTGCACATGATTATCAATTCAGAAAATTTAAGCAAAGATTTGAATAAGTGGTTTTGCACAAAATAATATTGCAGATTCTTTTGTGAATTTTCAATGTGGATCATCGTATCTATTTCTTATTCACACGAACCTATGAAGATGGTCAATGATAATTTTTTTTAGTTAAATGCAATAATGTATATATTTATTTCAATTTGATGAGGTTCAATCATATAATTAGTCGTATCTCACTAATATTACCTTATAGACGATATTTTTTGTGTATTTTTTTCCCATCTAACCAGATGTGCTTTGCACGTGTATTCCAGTTAATCTGTTTAGATGTCATATGAACATGTGGAGAACAACTACATTTTAGTTTTTAAAACTATTTTTGTATATTAATTTTTATTTTATAAGATATATGACATTCTTTTTGTTGGCTCTCACATTTGACTTTTTGATTGACTATGTACATAAATCAAAGATAGTTATTTGACTGTCCATAGCTAACTGAGAAAATTTTCCTTTATTTTACCGAAAAAACTAAAAATTAAAACTAAAGAATATATTCTATGTGTGAAATCATATATATAATCACATGTTTATCTTACATCCAACAAAGATATAGTTCATATACCTGTAAATAATTTTCCATTTATTCAATCAAGCATGGTTTGTCCAATGAAAAATAACAACACCGTGTTATCACATATATATATGGGTGGTATAATAATATGAATAATTATTGGTCAAAAGTTAATATAAGTAAAGATGAAAGATAAATATAATAAATGTTATAACTATGAGAATTCATAATATTATAACTAAAGAGTGTAAAAACGTGTGAATAACATTTGCAAATAAGTAGTAATAACTAAGACAATTTATAATGTTACAATTAAGGAATTAATGTTCAATAGATGAATTTCTAATAAATTTTATACTTACATAAATATATAGGACTTTTAATTAATGTTACTATTTTTTTTTATGGTTATTAGATTTTAATTTAGTGTAGTGACAAAATCAAAATATTTATTTCATATTACTGAATATAAAATTTATTTTGTTAATGATAAATTTTAAATGGTACATATATATTCACATATTTTTACATTTGTTGTGAGTAATTTTTTTATTTTTTCAAAAAGAACTCGGAAAATTTTAAACTTGTTAACTTGATAATACATTCGTGACATAAATAAATACCTATATATATATATATATATATATATATATGCTTTCATTAATGAAAATATATATCTCATAAAAATTAGCTATTAAATAAATAATTAAAATTAAACTAATACAAACTTCAATTGGCGTTATTACAAGTCATGTGAACTTTTGTTTGTTGAAAATACTGAAAATAGTAAGAAATAGTAAATCAGTACAACAAAAGGGAAATTTTTATATCGTAATAACTATTTTGAAGCAAACTTTCTGACAATCTAAATCACATAAGTAACATTGATAAATAAAGTCATTCTTTGTCTTGAGCATCAAAAAATAAATCGTGCCAATTCTCTAACTCTTGAGAAGTTTAATAATTTTTGAAAAAGATATCCAGAATCATATATATACATAACAAGAGAAATTGTTAACAAAAACAAATGAATTTATACTACATCATGTTAACTTCATATATTGGAACATTACATATTATTGTATATACTAAGTAAAAAAATAATTATAATATCATCAAAATTATTTTCTCAAGTACTCGAGGTTAAGAAATATACCCTCTAAACTAATACAAACTTCAACTAGCGTTATTATAAGTCATGTGAACTTTTGTTCATTGAAAATACTGAAAATATTAAGAAATAATAAATAAGTACAACAAAAGGATAATTTTTATATCGTAATAACTATTGTGAAGTAAACTTCCTGACAATCTAAATCACATAAATAACACTGATAAATAAAGTCATTCTTTTGTCTTGAGCATCAAAAAATAAATCATGTCAATTCTCTTAACTCTTGAGAAGTTTAATAATTTTTTAAAAAGATATTCAGAAGCATATATATACATCACAAGATAAATTGTTAAGAAAAATAAATGAATTTAGACTACATCATGTTAACTTCATATAGTGGAACATTACATACTATTGTATATACTAAGCAAAAAATAATTATTATATCATCAGAATTATTTTTCTCAAGTACTCGAGGTTAAGAAATATACCCTCTTACGATAGAATAATTTACTTCATCAGAATAGTGGTACCTCATATTCCGCTAAACTTCGAACTCACTCAACGACATTATATCACACAAAAAAAATTAAAATGCAAGAAGAACTGTAGAAGATTAAAAAAAAATTGGTTGAAAAATGAGAGGAAACCCCTCTATTTATAGTCAACAAAGGATAGTAGGAAGAAGTGTTTTTTGTGTCTTATTTGAAAAGTCGTGACCTTTCCAAGAAGTCACAACCCTTTGGAAAAGTCACAACTTATTGAAAAAGTCATAGCTATTTGAAAAACTTACAACTCTTTGGAAAAGTCACAACTTATCGAAAAATCACAACCCTTTGAAAAAGCCACAACTTATCAGAAAAGTCACAACTCATCAAAAAAGTCACAACCTAAGTTAGGGATAATATAGTAATTTAACATTCAAATTAGGAGTTCATGCTTTTAAGGTAATATATAGATAGATATAGATATAGATATGTGAGATATGATGATGATTTATGTATGAGGTGTTTTTGTGTATTTCTGCTTGAAAAGAAAGGGAATTGATGTAATTGCGATAGTTTATATAAGTTGCTTTCTGTTAACATTTGTCTCTTCTCTTACATTTTTTCTTTTGTTTTTTTACATTATACTTGCACTTTGCTAAGTGATTTTCTTTATTTTGGTGTCCATTTTAATCAACTAAAGTATGGAGAGCAGATGCATTAACTATGGAGTGAAAAAGAGCTTGAAACTGTTGGGGAACTAATTAAAATTTCACAATAATCATACAACTTATTAATTAATAAAATAGTAGTCCTGAAAATTAGATGAAAATTACTATGATAATATTTAAACATTAGTGCAGAAAATTAATACTTGAGTCGTGTTGGGCACTGTCCTAAGAAACTATTTCAACGATGTCAAATGTTTCCCCAAAATTAAACCTTCCCTATCTTAAATGGAAGATTAGTAAATTATTAGTGGGGAAATAGAAGAACAAAACCAAACTTATTAATTAATTAAAGAAGTAAAAGAAAGAAGCAAAACGTGAGGGAGAGCCAGAGCAAGAAGAAAGTTTTATGTTTTCTGCTATATTTCAACGACAGGGAAATGCCTATTTAAAGGCTTCTTGACAAGTGTCAAGCAAAGGTAATGCTACTGCCAAGTGTTTGAAGTTGCCATTTCTCCAAGAAATGGAACTTCTTAAGCACACCATTAATTGGCTTCTTAAAAACACATCCAAATAAATCTTTTTTAATAATTCTTTTGAAATAAAAATTTACTTACAATCCCCCACATATTTCAAAATAATTTATACGAAAAAATATAACTTGTTGGATTTTCTGGATAAAATGCAATAGATTTGGTGTCTTTCGAACTATGAACCAAACTTAGATCGATAAAATCTAATTTACAAAATTACCGGTGAAATATAATATTTCTATGAACCAATAACTGCTGAAAACTTTGCCAATGTACTAAGAGTTTGACTATTGGAGCTACTACTAACCGACATAAACCACATGAGCTAAACGTGAAGTTCGATGTATAGCCCCATCGAGAGGACCCAATATACCTTGCCAAGGATATAAAGGCATGACTGTGGTTTGATCACTAAAAGTGATGCCCAACTGAGGGGACTTATAAACATATGTGGGCACGTAGTTCTAAGACTTTGAGGGTATGCTGAACCCCCGTCCAACTCGGTGCTAAGCCTATTCCCAACTGAATATTTTTGAAGCTAATTGCACTAAATACATAATAGCTCAAAACTGACATGCTAATTGAGAATGCAACATTTATATACTAAAAATATAACATTTGAAATCTGAAGCATGAATTTCTGTCTGGTTTGCCTAGCAAGTATAATTCAAGAACTAGAATAAATTTACAGAAGCTAGGGTTCTGAGTGCTCTGCATGAAATTATACTAAAATATCAAGAAACAAGTCATTTAGATCAAAGGAACCGTAATCACAATAAATATTGAAAATCTAAAAACTCTAGGTCTGAACAATTTATGAGAATCTAAAGAACTACCTAAGTTCTAGGGACCTAATGGGTGAAAGGAACTCACTAGTGAAATCCCACATACATGGTGACAAAATCTACGGAGATATCCTTTGGATTTTGGGGCTAAACTTGAAGAACACCTCTGCTTGTTCTTAGAAGAACTGGTGTCTCTTACCCTTCTTTTTGTTCTAATTTCTATGATTGTTTTGAGAATAAGGGTTTTGGGTAGGTTCTTGTTAGATTATTAGGCTTATACGGAGTAAAATAAGGTAGTTTAGGCATCAAACGACGTGGTTTAAGTGCCCAAAGCATAGAGGAAAGAACAAACTGAGCTTGACTTAAAAGCTTATGAAGGCCCTTCACGAGGTCAGTGACGGACCATGATTTTAACCATTGCCTGTCAACTGGGTCGTTGTTTGTGGTCCTGTCCAATAGGGCTCTACTAAAACGAGTGTAAATTTTTACTCCGAGCTTGGATTTTAGCAAACTCGATGAAAGAGGACTAAATTATCTTTAATTGGATAGTTCATGGGCCACCTAATTCATTTTGTGCTAAGCGATATGACCGTATGAAGTTGAACCAAAACTTGAAGGCTGACTTATTCCCTCCACGGTCCACTTGATGGACAATGTGAGTTTCCACGGGCCGTATAGGCCACTGTGGTTCTTCACAGTAGTTGTGGTGGTACTGGGTCAATTTCACGGGCCACTTGACGGACCGTGTGGGATTCCACATCCCGTGGATGGCTCTGTGGTCCTCCTTGCCCGGCTGGATATGAACCACGACGAGGGTAACAGGTTGTAGTCCTGTTCACAACGACCCCTCCATGGTTCACCATTTTTCTCCTGTTCAGTCTTAGATAAATCCAGAGGTGTTACAATATCTTCCTCTTGTGATCATTTATCCTCGAATGAAAGAAGGCTGAGTTTAGGGGATAGAGCTGAAATCCCTACCAACTGATTTCTGGAAACTGATATCTAACTGAATTGAGTTCCGTGAACATGCAAATATGCTGAAATGCAAGAATAACTGAGAGAACAAGATACTAAAACTGAATTACACAAGAGTAAATTGAGAGACTGGAGAGGAACTTGTACCTCAAGCTGAAACTGAATCAACAAGAAAGAGGCGAGGATATTTGGCTCTCATGGCTGCCTCTGCTTCCCAAGTAGTTCCCTTTACGAACTGAAGAGGCGAGGATATTTGGCTCTCATGACTGCCTCTGTTTCCCAAGTAGTTCCCTTTACGAACTGACTCCTCCTTAAAACCTATACTGAAGTGACTTTCTTATTTCTCAACCTACGATCCTGACGGTCAAGAATCTCAACAAGAATTTCCTCATAGGTGAGGCTATCTTTCATAGCCACACTCTCTAAACATACTATCGATTTCAGATCACTCACAGACTTCTTTAATAAGGAAATGTGAAAGACTTGATGAACCACTGCTAGTTATATTCGTAGCTCTAACTCATAAGCCACATACCCTTTTCAGGATTTTGTAAGGACCTACATACCTGGGACTGGCCTTCCCCTTCGTGCCAAATCTCATCACCCCTTTCATGGGTGACACTTTTAGGAAAACCCAATCATCGATTTCACACTCTAAGTCCCTTCTCCTAACATTTGCATAGGAATTTTGACGACCCCGAGCTGAAATTTCTCCATAGTCTCATGAACTAAATCTAGGGCAATCAAGGTTGCTTCACCTACTTCAAACCATCCAATCGGAGACATGCATCTACGCCCATATAGTGCCTCGTACAGGGCCATCTAAATACTGGAATGAAATCTATTATTATAAGTGAATTCTATGAGAGGTAGGTTATCATCCCAATTACTCTTGAAATCAATCACACAAGCTCTCAATATGACCTCTAAGGTCTGAATGGTACGTTCTGCTTGACCATCCATCTATAGATGAAATGTTGTACTGAGATTTACCTAAGTAGAAAGACCTTTCTAAACCGATTTCCAGAAATAAGATGTAAACTAAGGAACTCTATTTGAGATAATAGACAAGGAAACCCTATGCAACCTGAATATCTCATTGATATAGAGTTTTGCGTAGTCCTCCGCTGAATCTATAGTCTTGAGTGCCAAGAAGTGAGTTGACTTAGTGACTTTGTCCACTATCATCCAAATTGAGTCTGCTGTCTGCGAGTACGAGGTAAACTTGTAATGAATCTCTTAAGTCATATCTCCTGGTTTCTGATGTTCAACCTTAACCTGTTGTCAGTTAAGACATTTAGCCACAAAGTCGGCTATTGTAACACCTCAGACCTCAAAATGAAGAAAATCCTAGTTTTCAGAAAAGCTGGTGCCAAACCGAAGGAACCACCCATGGACCGTAGGTAGAACCACATACCATATGTTGATGGTTTCTAATCCCACCCACGGTCGACCAGTACGGTCCGTGGTTGGACCTACGGACCGTAGGTGAGGTTAGCAGCCAATTGGAGGGAATTGGCTATTGGGTCAACTTCAAACGGTCATATCTTTTAGCACAAAATGAACTAGGTGGCCCATGACCTACCAAATTAAAGATAATTGAATCCTCTTTCTAATGCCACCAAGTTTGCTAAAATCCCAGCTCTGAGTAAAAGGTTATGCTCGTTTTAGTGAAGATTTGTCAGGCAAACCATGAACCACGACAACAGTCAACGGTTGGCAGTCCAAACGATGGTTCGTAGGTCCCTCCGTGGATGGCCTTCATCAGATTTTAAGTTAGGGTCATTTAGGTCTTTTTCCTATGCATTGGCTCCCTTAAACTACGTCATTTAATGCCTAAACTACATCATTTTACTCAGTGTATGCCTAATAAATTTTTCAGACTTACCCAAAACCCTGATTCTCCAAAAATCATCCAAACTTGGAGCAAAAAGAAGAGAAAAAGTTGACCAAACCTCCCAAGAACAAGCAATAGTGTTCTTCAAGGTTTCTCCCCAAAATCCAAAGGATTTCTCTATAGATTTCGTCACCAGGTATGTGAGATTTCACTAGTGGGATCCTTTCATCCACTAGGTCCCTAGAATCCAGTCAGTTACTTGATTCTCCATATCTTGTTTAGACCTAGGGTTTCTAAAACCTTGAATATTTACTGTGATTTAGTTGTTGTAACATCCTAAATAGAAATAGCTTGTTTCTTGGAAAGTTTTCTTAATTCCTTTTATGAAACTCAGAACCCTAGTTTGTATAAATTCTCTTAGTTCATGAATTATACTTGCTAGGTCAGTTAAACAGATAACCATGCTTCAGATTTTGAATGTCACATTATCAGTATATAGAGGTAGCATTCTCAGTTAGTATGTTTGAGCTATTCAATATTTCAGTCACATTTCAATCATATACATATTCAGTTGGGAGTAGACTTAGGACCGAGTTGGACTAGGGTTTAGCGTATCCTCATAGTCCCAGAATTATGTGCCCCCATAGGAGTATAAGTCCCCTCTATTGGGCTTTAGATTTAGTGATCACGTCAGTCATGCCTTTATACCCCTGGCAAGGTATATTGGGTCCTCTCGATGGGGTGTATACATCGGACTCCACGTTTAGCTCACATGGTTTTATATCAGTTAATAGTAGTTCCCATAGTCAGACTCATAGTGCATTTTACCAGCTTATCAGTATATACGTCAGTATTCAGTTTACCATGTCATGTTTATGATTAGCACTTGGTCATTGCATTCAGTTTAGCTTTTCAGTTATGTTTCAGTATTTACATTCCTTTTTAGTTTATGTCAATGCTCAGCTATGCTTTGTTCAGCTTACATATATTTGGTCTGCTT
This sequence comes from Solanum piurae, assembly GCA_029582685.1. Lineage (NCBI taxonomy): Eukaryota > Viridiplantae > Streptophyta > Magnoliopsida > Solanales > Solanaceae > Solanum > Solanum piurae. The sequence goes on along the minus strand of JAJOOO010008401.1, from coordinate 1,013 downwards.
AGTATCTATATCTTTCATGCTTAGTACATTCGAAGTACTGACGCATACTCTGTGCTACATTCTTTCATGATGTAGGTACATGTACTCAACATCCAGATCGCGCTTAGATTGGTTCTCGGTCTGAAATCAGCAGCTTCAATGGTGAGTCCTCATACTTCGAGGACAATAGACATGCTTTTCATTTTAGTCTTTATATTTAGTTTTTAGTTTTGTTAAGGTTAGATAGGGGAATGTCCCAGCAACTTGACATCAGTTAGAGGCATTTCAGACATAGTAGTAGAATCAAATTGAATTGTTAAGTTTAATCTTTTAGTTGTTATTAAACTCTTAATATGTTTTATACATTCAGACTATTTGGCTAGTCCCCACTTTCAATTATCCATGTTTTAGATTCCGCATAGTAGATGTCATATTTAGTGATTCTCAGTATGCTTGATATATGTCAGACACAGGGTTATCTTGGGGTCACTCGTGATCTGTATCCCGTGTTACGTCAAAGAGGGTAGCATCGCCGCGTGACACCTATGTCCCTCTTCATGTCGTTCCACCTAGACACTTTCCGTTGATCACGGTACATCTTAGTGGTACCTAGATGTATGGAAAATCTAGTACTATGGGCTTCTATAAGGATCTTCTTCCCAAACATACGCACGTTAGGAACACATATGCAACCTTGATAACGAAGTACACCATCTCCCCCTTAGGAGAAAACTTCTACTCTTTGCTGATGAACTGCACCTTTCAACTAAAGTAATATATGATCACTATCCTATTTTTCCTTAACTTCTGCTACCAATGAAGATTCTGACCTATTCTAAACTACCACACTACCATTTGACATATCTGTAAGGTAAAATCCTAAGCGATCAAGCTGATGCACATCTTTGACTAATTCTTTCCTTTTTTCCCCAACAGGTGTTACACTACCATGGATAATTTGTTGAGGGCCTCAGCCACAACATTGGATTTACCGTATGGTAGAGCACATTCATGTCATAGCCTTTTAGGAATTC